>LOJH01033252.1:3768-16328 GCA_001685095.1 Ellobius talpinus | reverse complement strand
AAGAAAGAAAGAAAGAAAGAAAGAAAGAAAGAAAGAAAGAAAGAAAATCAGAAGTCTGAATTGGACCTGTTATTGTTATTTTGGGGATACCTAAAGACATTCCTGGGCGATGCCAGACTGGCACTTAGTCATGAGAGTCTATGTTTCCCATGTATGTTCAGACCTGGAATTAAAATCCCAAGAATCATGGTATCTCAAGTTCTCCTCAAGAATTGAGAGCACTAACATGCTCTCAGTGTTGTATGCCAGGTTTTTTGTTAGTTCCCAGGAAAATACAAGAGAGCAAAATGATCTTCCCACTAGGTTATCACACTGCATTCCTGGAATGGGAAAAAGGTTAGTGCATAAATCCTTTTACTTAGCATGATCATCCACCACATACCCAGCCCTCTCCAGTCCTCTGTAACTCTGCTACTCCTAAACAGGAATGAACCACCTTTCTTGCTGGCGGGACAGCGGAGTCTGGAAGGGAATAATGTAAATAGAAAACAAGAGGTTTGCATTCTCACCTCATTGCAAAGATGGAGAAGGCCCATATGACGAGCTTATTAACACACTTAGCATCAGGGCACAGAGCAAAGTTCTGGCTTTTAGGCCTTAAGTGTGTGAGTCTATCTAATCGCTGCAGAAGGAAATGTAATTCTTTTCAAAGCCAGCATTACTGTGAGGAAATGTGTATGAAGCCAAAGACAGCAGAGAGAAAGAGTCTATCTGCTGGTGCAACTGGATGATAGCAACTCAAACACAGGCTCATGGATGGCTGCTTGCTTTGTGACCGCCCACCCTAAGCCTTAACAGACGTTCAACATCAAATTTTCTACCAGTGACATCGTACAGTCAAAACTGTGAGAGCGATGTGCCATGGAGTAGATACTGCTAGACTAAAAATTGTCCTCTAATAACTACATTAAATGTGACCAAGTCCTTAGCCTCAGTTTCCTAAAATACAATATGGGTGTGATAAAAAATTTTCCAGGTGTACATGTGAAATTTCATTGTGAGGGCATTGCAAACACACATTGTGTACAGCGGATTTGATGAATGCTCCCAAAATATCTTAATCTGGAAACCAAGGCTGGCATGGGAATTGACTGAAATCTTAACTTACTTAGGGAAGCAGTCAATGGATTTTATTAATGAGGATATTGCCAGTATTTGGCAGAATGGATGTTCTATACATGTGTGTAAAATGAACAAGTACATAGAAAAAATAGCTGTGTAAAGCCCTTGAAGGACACAATAAAGAACCTCTGTGGGGAGGGAGTATAAAACCTTCCCTCATACCACAGGCCCTTCCCCACTGAGCTCAGCTGGTGCCCAGAAGTAGGAAAAATCAACTTTATGATTCAAACTTTCAATAGCATCTTTGTTCAAGAAGACTGACATTGGAGCTCAATGGGAGAATAAAAAAGAAAAGTTCCCGTCACTATATAATTACCTCAGGTTTCTTCCTCCCCTCTGACTAAAGGAAAGGCACACTTTGACAAAGGAAACATTAAAAACTGCTTCTGTTCTGTCAGGTTTTTGAAAAAAAATGTCATTGTGAAGAGTTCTCTAAATACAATCAGATCACACAGCAGGGAGAATATTCACTGCCACAAATTTCTGTCACCTTGTAAAAGTGAAATTGCACAAAACGTTCAAGTATTCTTAAGGTAACGTTTCACCACAGTGTATCCACTGGGGACACTTGATTGGGCAGAATGCTAGCAGACAGTCCCAGGAAGGCTGTGTTTGGGGAAGATTAAGGTATAAACTAGGGTCAAAGATGAAGAACAATTCTTTATTATGAAGTTGTTTCTTTTTTCATACACGGATGTGTCTCGTTAATCTCAAGTGGAGGGTGAATCATGATCCAGAGTCATCAGAATCCCAGAGCATCTCCCAGGACTTGTCGCTTTTTGGGAAATGGTGTCTGGGGTCAGCGAAATAAACATGATACACTTTTGCTGTAATTTGAATCTTAAATGTTCCCCCAAGGACTTGTGGGTTAGACATGGTCACTGGGCTGTGATGCTCTTAAGGCACCTTTAGAATGTCAAGCTCAATGTCAGTAGGCTAAGTCATTGGGAGTGCGCTTTGGGGAGAATATGGGTCCTCTGATTCCTGCCTGCTCCTCTCCTTGCTTCCCAGTTACCAGCAGCTGAGCAGATTTTCACAGCTGCCTCCTGCCGTGCCATACCATGCTGCTGCAGGCCCAAGGCAACAGGACCAAGTGGCAATGAACTGAAGGCCGTGAAACCATTACCCAAAGTATATATTTCCTGTTTTGAATTGTTTATCTCCGGAGTTTGTTGTTTTGTTTCTTTCTCTTTTAAATTACATCAATGAAAAAGTAACTAGTCCAACTTTCCAAATCCTTTCTGGACAGAGTAAGGGTTCATTTCTTGTCATTCACAACTCAAACAAAACCTACAAATACCCAACAATCTGACAACTTTGTATATTTACCAATCCATATTAGAATTCCTTTATTCAGCCAGATTTGTAAAAATAATCTGTAATGGGGTAGATATTGTGATTTAAAAATTTTATAAGATGGGGGAAGAAGGTAAAATAATGCACCATATTTATAAGAACTCCCTTCTGAGAGAGAAGATGGAGTTGTACTTGGAAGTGGGATGACTCCCTGGGCCTTGGCGCTGTTTGTCTTCCCACCTGGCCAGTAGGTTCTCAGTTGTGCTCCCGCTGTGATAATACCAAGATAGGCAAACCATTGTAACAGCTGACACAATAAGGGTCAGTCACCCCTCCATAACTCAGTTCCTGAACCCTGCCAGTGCTGCATAAACACAACGGTGATGAACTCACAGATAGATTCTAGCACACTGCATTTGTAAGAACAAGGAGGGGACTGATGTTTGTGGACTGATACCTTGCTGACAGCTCGTGACAATGTATTAAGCTGTATGTTTATGAGGGGCACTATTCCCTATCTCTGCTTTATTGATTAACCTTTAAAGGTTTAAAATATAAAAACCCAACTTAAGACTGAAGACAAGATTTGGATTGGGGATTTCTGTCTCTGTTCAATTACCCTACAGTAGTGATGACAGGCCATTTACCTTCCCTTGGGCTTCATTCTCTCATCTGTATCCTTGAGTCCACAACACTACCTTCTCTGAAGCATTGTCAGACCACTGAGTCGAGCAAAGCATGAAGTGTGTTGAAAGCAGTGGCTTTTCTGCAGGCAACTAGACAAGATTCACTATTTTTTTTTAATTAGGGATGTATTAGCCATTAGTGATATACAGAAGAATATTGTCCTTATCTGACATGAGGAGCAACAGGGGAAGCCTTTCTCTGCCATCATGGCTCTTAGCTCTTGCCAGATTTCTTAAACCAGCATGAGGTTCTTTCAAGCCTCTGGCCAGGTCATTGAGAAGATCAGAGCCATGTACTACCTCTTAACCATCCCATATTATTTTATCTCCCATTTAGTGACATTTCCTCTATGAAGCTTCTGAGTGCTGGGCATAAAGGATTGGTGACACTGGAACTTGAATTCACACAGTTCTCCCACTTTTCTCTTTCCTATTTTCCTCTATGGATCAAGGCTGTGCACATTCAGGTACCCAGGCACTGTCTGCAGCATGGACCATAGCTCTGCCCCCTCTAAGATATGACCTTTTATTTATCCTTCTCCGGTATCCAGGATTATGGTTGGCACACGTTGGTGTCCGATAAATATTTGTGACATGAGTGACCAAAGTGATTTGGGGAAGTAGCACCAAGGTCTGAGCATCCCCACAGACAAGTCAACAACAAGCGACAGGTCACACTGTCCCTGTGTGAGTGACCTCTAGAGAGAATCCCAACCATCAGGATTCCTAGTCATCAAGGGATAATATTATAAGAGTCTTATCTGTATTTTGCACTGCAGGGAGAATTCTATGGATGTCACCAGAATTATTTCTCACACTTTCCAGCCATAACAACAAATAAAACACGTGCCATCATTTCTCAAAGAGTCTGTGAAAGAAAAATACCCTTGAGACAGTTATACCCCACAGATGATGCCTGGAGTAGTCTAGACTCCCACAGAATCCAAGAACACTGTGTGAAAAGGGGCCTCAGGCACAGACTAGTCCATCCCTGTTGTTTAACAGGTGGGGGTAACTAATATGCAAAATTTCTGTTTTTCAGAATCATTTTTCCTGTAGCGCTTTTTATTCTTATTGCTTTGCTTTAGATTTATTAGACTTTAAGACATACAATATTACTCAGGAAAAAAACATTTTATTGCATTTAGACTCTTACAGGTACATATATAGCTAAAGGAAAATATGAAAGTTATTTAGAAGGGAAATTACTAGATAGTCAAAACCTAGAGAGGGGAGAACAGTTTCACCCTTTTCGATAACAGCTGTCCATCTAATGGAAAGGGTTGCATACAATTTCTAAGGCTAGAGAATAATCCTAAGGAAGGCCTATGCCTGAAGAAGTCCTGGGTGGAGTAGGGAGGAAGGTATCAATTTCAAATCAATGACAGAATGAAAACTATGTTTTATAAAAGAGTCATCTCTTTTATAAACTCTGTGGGCAGTTCCCAGAGGCATCTATAGCTGCCCTCTCTTCTGACTAACTCCAATAACTCTGGAACCTGCTTTCCTTTATTTGAGCCATCCCCTGTCGGTTGTTGAGAAGAGGGTGTGAAGGCTGAGCCAGCATTGCTGATCCCAGCCCTGGATAGTGACATTGGAGAAGGTCTCGAAGGAACATTAAAAGCCATGCTGAAAAGTCAGAATCCTATCCCCAAAATAAAGAGACAACCAAAGGGGCTTTTACCTGGAGAATGACAGAAGGCTGTATTTAGACATAAAAATGTCACATCAGTACAATGGGGGGGATTTGATTGTTTCATTCACAGAATGGAAGGGCCCTTCTCAGATCTGAAGTATTTCGAAGGATAGATACATAGCTGTGATTCAGGCTCCTATCGAAGCAAAGAATGAAATAGAGAGAATCTGAGATCAGCAGCTATGACATCAGACAGGCCAATGTTAAAGTTCCTAACACCTAAGATGCCTGAGATTTGGGATGCATCCCTAACCTTCTCAAACTTCAAATTTCCTCAGTTGCAAGTGGGTATATAATAGTGCCACCCCATGATGTTAGTGGTGATGTTTAAAACCAGTACCAACTGTTAACTATTTACAAATGTCAGGGCTCTTAAAGTCTTGTTCACTTACACTGAAGTTGATGTCACAAGGAAAACAACTCACTTACTCAATAGATCTTAGTTAATTAGTCTGTGACTGAAGAAACCAGTTTTTAAGATGCTATTTCTCTATCTTATGTAAGATGATGAAATACATCTTCAGAGAATGCTATAAAGCACAGTGGCTATTTTTTCATTAGTTTTTTTCTGTTTGTATATTCATAATTATCAACTGTAGCAGTTCAAATGTTTACGATATTTGAAACCTGCCAATGTCAAGCCTTCTTCTTTCCATCTGAACTGGTTTTCCATCTTCTGATGACAAAGTTAGAGAAAGGCAGGGCCAACTCCTTCACAGCATCTAGCGCTGGGGAGCCATGTAGGGTTGTACAGCTGAGCCGGTCACTGGGACAAAAAGACCTGGAACACAGGTTTCCCTCAGACATGTGTCAGTGATCAGCCAAACTCATGCAGTGTTTCCATTCATCCCCTCTGAAGTTTATCAGCTAAGCAGCAAGCAGAGGGAAGAGGTACCACAGCACGGCACATGCCTGAAGGGGCACAGGACTGTTCACCGGCATGCGCTGGATCTGGAGCCCTCACTTTCCAGATGAGTCAGATGAACAGTCTGATGGCTTCCTTCAGTTTTAACAATACAGAGAAAATCTTACACAGCAACCCTCATGCAAATCTTTGAACTGATGCTCTGTCATTCAGTCAGTGAACCAGAACTGGAGCAGAAGCAGTGTAAAAGGCTTTACCAGTCTAGGCAAAGAAGAAATTTCCATGCCATGTAGAGAAGCCAGAGGATGTCGTCCTGGCATAGGCAATCTCCAGCTGACACACACGAAAAAGTCATCTACCTGTTTGACTAATTGAAGATAGACGCCCATGACTTTGGGTCGCCAGTGTTTCAGGTGATTACACGCTGGCCCCCAAACAACACTCAATGAGTTGATCTTGTTTTAAGAGTCGGGAGGTATATCTAAATGTGAGGCTTTGACAATTGGTATACAAGGTAAAAATGGTTTACTATCATTTTAATTATGTGATGCCCTGTTGTTTGTACTGGGCAGCAGAACCGGCCACAGCGCACACAGCTTAATCACCATACTAGTCCAGAGGCACACACTTCCAATTTCACCACAACCTCTGTCTGATTAAAGTCACTCCAACTTTCACAAAGGCCACAGTTCAAAACTCAGCTTGAGGAACCCTTTAGTAAGGGTTATTGTGCAGTGATGTGAAGTTTGAACAATAATGTAAATAAACTTAATGCCATTGGATTACATACTTAAAATTATTTAAATAAGAAATGTTATATGAATGCTATCATAAGAGCACCTTTTACTAAAAATCATTTTGAGTATTAAAAAATCATACTCAAACTTATTAGAGCTTCTTTTGTATGAATTTTAGAATAAAGGCTAATATACATGAAGAATATACATAAATATAAGCAAATACCAAAACTATCACATACCATCTTATTATAGCAAGTGTTTTAGAAATAATCCAAGATGGCTCAATGAATAAAAGCACTTGGCAGGCTGAGCACCCAAACTCAATGCCTAGAACCCAGGTAGCTATAGAAGGAGACAACAGACTCCACAGAACTGTCCTCTGATGTCTGCATGCATGTTATGCCCCCCATTGTATACACACATGCATGCACAATAAATTAAAAAATGGTTTAAATTTTACAATAAACCAGATGGCAGACTCAAATAATAGAAGTCAGAATATTTCACCCCTATGACCTCTCTGCTCACTAGCTTCTACTAACAGTTAGGACATCCACTCTCATTATGAAGGACCCACCATTAAGACAGCTTTACGCCCTTTAAGAACTGAAGAGCAGAGTAGAATTAGGTTTCCCTTGGGGCCACCAAAGTATGCTCTATTTCTACTATTCCTGGCCTCAGAAGGAAGCCATTCTGTCCACTCCTTCAAAGGATTTCCTTTTCAGTTCAACTCACTTGGAGGTAGTGAGAAGGCAAAAAAGACTAGTTCACTGGCCCACACAAGACATTGCTGTTATCTTCATGCAGGGTGACATTACCATGGCAGTGAGACACCTGAGTCTACTCCCAACCAATCCTGGATACCAGGCCAAATCCTAGCATCAAATTCACCCAAAACTTGAGAGAGGCCTTGTGCCTCTGATGAGTGGTTTAATAAACAAACCAGTCCACAGAACTGGAGGCTGGAAAGAAGTCCCTGTTGACTTTTGTCTACTTCCCTCTGCCTTGTCCCCTGCACTTTAGTGTCAAAGGCCAGTCCTACCTCATTATGGACCCTTTCCCTAATGGCTCAAGTTATCAGGTTTTGGTTTGGTTTTGGTTTTATAACTTCTCAACTCTCAAACAATGAATCTTTCTTGTATTTCAGAGTAAAGTTGGATACACTATGTTCTCTGCAGAGTTTTTTTTTAACAGAATTCTTGTTCTGGTACTGTTTTATTCTTAATTGGACTATGAGGCACCAACTGAAGTTCACACTCATTTTACTTGAGAGCAGCCAAAACATATCACCAGGAATTTGTGAAGCAATTGAGATACTTCAACCAAGTCTTTCAGGTAAAAGCATAGCCTTCTGTAATAACAGCCCTTTAGAAGGTCTTGGTATATACTTTCTTTTTAAAAAACAATTTTTATTGTTTTTTGGGGGGAATTTCACATCATGTGGCCCAATTCTGCTCACCTCCCAGTCCCCCCTCATATCCTCCCCTCACCCCTGCAGAAATCCCCAAGAGAATAAAAAAAAAATACAGCAAGCAAACAAACAAAACCATCTTAGATTCTCCATGTTTCCCACCTCTCTAAAGCCTCTTTATTCATCCTGACAGCATTGGGTGTGATGTGTAACAAATATACCCTTTTGTCCCATCAGCTTTACCAACAAATGTTCATCGCAATGAGTCATTGGTCTGGTTAAGACTCAGAGCTCAGTCTCGGGAAGCCAGAGTGGAGAGGAGAGAATTGACTGCTGAAACACGGCCTTTGACACTCACACACCCACCGTGGAAGATGTGCATTTGTAGCCACACACATAAGCACACACAGGAGTAATAAACAAATGAAACCTTTTTGTGCAGTGTGGTTCCTGGGACTGGAAAGGTGGCTCAGCAGTTAAGAGCACTGGCCACTCTTTCCAGAGAGTGTGTCTTTGATTCCCAGCACCCACATGGCAGCTCACAAGTATGTGTAACTCCAGTGCCAACAGATGTGGCACCCTCTTCCAGCCTCCATGCACACTGCATGCATGAGCATGGTGCACACATATACATGCAAGCAAAATATTCATATACATAAAATAAAAATAAATATTAAAAAATAAAAGTAGGGTTCTTCTTTAGGTAACTTTTATGATGAGCATCTAACAATTATTTGAAGTCATAAGGTACAGAGAAGCATTGAACAAGGAGCCTTGGAGGGCAGAAAACAGGAGATACATGATTATAATAACCTGTGATAGATCAAGACACATGTTTATCATGTGCCTCAGACACACTCAGACACAGAAGTGACACTCAATTGAAAGAATGCAAGGACCAACTAGTCAGTAAACCAGACTCCGAGGGATACTTAAGATGCTTTTACAGAAACATTGATATTTAAGGTGGGTTTGCTCTCATTCATTCACTCAAGGGAGCATTTCTTTTCTGCGTGTTGAACATCGGTTTGGGGCTTGGCAGAGCTACATGGAGAATGCAAAGATGAAGCAGGTTATTGATCAGCAGTGATGGAGCCGCGTGCTCGGTGATATGCAGCTATAGGCCTTTGTGTTCTCCGTGTTTTCCTCTCAGCAGGTATGAGCCACTGTAAAGCATGTTTCCCGAGCACAGGAGAAGTCCCCAGCTTTTTCTAGCTTGCAATATTTTAAATATTTGGTAAGCACTCCACTGTGTTTGAGTAAATAATAAGGGACTGTAGAGGCAGATAACTATAATGTTGGTGATTCTATGTGAGCATATAGGGTACTTGGGGCTGATGGAAGAACCATGAGTCCAAGAAGGATGCAGGAAAGTAGCTATTGTGAAAGTAAAATGACAATGGAGCAACGAGCTGTTCTCCCATCCCCGGACAACAATTACCAAAGGGATCAGGAAGCTACCAAGCACTGATAGAATTATTATTAAGACCATCTTAAGTCTCAAGGCCAGCCCTGAGATGATACATGCTAAGAGCCTAGGGCGAGGTCTCCAGAGAACCCTCACTCCCAGGGTCCTGTCAATGCAGAGTCGCTCATAAGAGCACCTGAGAACAGAGCTGTGTATTCTTGGTGTTTCACGTCACCCAGTCAAGCTCCAAACATGTTGAGCCCAGCACTGTGGTAGGAGCTTGGAATATAATAGGTACTGAGGCACTGTGTCTATCTTTAGAACATCATGGTGTAGTTGGGTCCTGTGGGCAGACAGATCCAGGCCAGTGGTATGCATGAGTGGAGGGACCATGAGCATCTCTATCAGTCCAGGGACTCAGAAAATGACTCGGGGCTTAGGCAAAAACAAGCAAACAAGAGAGAGGCAAGAAGAGCAGGCTCTGCAAGAGCACCTGCAAAGACAAAGGTTCTAGAAGGGACATAAATATTGCAGAAGGGTGAGTTACCCCGGGAAGGAACTGTTGGCAGTGAATGCGCGTAAGCAGGATGCTCCTGATTCTGATCTGTCCATTCAGCCAGGAGCCCCACTTCGGGAGTTCTACGAGGATCTGGGTCTTTCTTCCATGAAATCAATATGCTGCTTAAGTTGGAAGACTCTGGCTGGAAGACCTATCAGGCTCCTGGTTCAGCCTGGTCCTGGCCTCCTCAAGAACAGGGGGAGGAGGCCCAGGCTGAGGTCTTGCTGCACACTCAGATGTATTTTTAGCTCCTGCAGAAAATAACAGCAGTGTGCATTTAATAATAATAAGAAGGAAAGACAGAAAAAAAGGAAGACTCAAGCCTCAGGAATGATCTAGTGCCAATGTTGGAGCAATCAGGGATGGGATATGTTTCCAATTGAATTACTACTGTGGTCACAGTTATAAAAAGAGAAAAATGTGAGGCTGGTCAGCTTCTTGGGAGCATTTAATCTTCTCCACTCTAATTTTAACATCCAGAGACACACGAGCCAGCTTTACCCTTAGGAGTTATTTCAGAGGGATGGGCCAGCACCCGAAGAATGAAGTAACTGGTAACTGTGCTGCATAAGGTCCTTCCCTCTCCTCTCTTTTCTTCCCCTCCTCTCCTCTCTCACTTCCCTGCTCTGCACAGTCTTCTGGCCTCTCTTTCCTCACTTCCCTGTCTTCTCCTCTGCTTTTCACCCTCTCCTCTTCCCTCCTCTGTCTCCTCTTTACCTCCCCTCCCCATTTCCCTTCTCCTCTCCTTTTCTGTCCTCTCTTCTTTGTGCCTCCTCATCCCTCCTCTCTATTCTCTTTCTTTTCCCCTTCCCTATTGACTTTCCATCCCACCCACACCTCTCCCCTCCCCTCCCCCATATCCTACCCTGTCTTCTTCCTCCTCCACGTTTGCCTTTCCTTTCCCACTCCCTCCTTAGTGTCCCTAGTCTGGGGCCCACTGTCTCTTCCATTCACAAGCTGATGAGACATAGCATGTATCTTGTGGTGATGCTGGGGCTCAGAGGGAGGTCGGAATGCTGTCACTTGGAAACAGATCCTAGGGACCGCAGAGCTGAGCTTCCCCTAGCCTCCTTATTTTAAATTGTAACCGACTGCTCCACCCATCCTGATCACAGTTTACCTTCCCAGCAGAATCACCCTTCCTTTGGTTCCCCCCCACTCTTCATCATATCCCCTAATTTAAACAAAATCACCATAATTAGCTACCACCTTTTGAGGGTCTCCTGACTGGCTAAGCAATTACAGGAGTTAGGTTATTTCATCCTTAGGTTGATACTTGAAAAAAAAAACATTGTCTCTCTATGACTAGCTAAGAGGCTCAGAGAGGCTAAGGGACTGTCCAAAGACCATCCAGATCCCTAGTAGCACACCCTGTATTGTGATTCATTCTGAAGCCAAACCGCCCCTTGTGCCAGCTCTGTGTGGTGTCTGGTAACTTTCCAACTTCTCCGAGACCTGCTCCCTCTCTCCTTGCAATGCCTTTCCAGCCTCTGTCCTGGAATTCCTTCCTAGAGTGTCTTTGTTTGGCTCACAGATGTAGTAGCATCTGTTACGAGTATTGTTGATAGTAACAGTCACACACTCAGTTATTACTGTATGTTATGCAATGCCAGTGTTCTTTATGTGCACTCTCTGGTCTCATTTTCTTGACACTTTTATGACGTACTGTTGCAATGCACATTTTGCAGAAGGAAGATTGGTGCATGGAGTAATGAGCAGGTTTGTCCAACCATTTACCCCGGTGTGGTGCTCAAGTGAAAAGCCACTGACAGACACTGGCCAGGGCACTAGGTGGGTGGGTGTCATTGTGCCTGTTCCTCACAGCAAGTGTAAAGTCTGATTGCCAACCCTGTTTCACTGATCAGAAGTCTAAGCCTCAAAGAACGTGTGGAGCAGCTTCACCAAGATCTTAATGCCATGAGAACTCAAGTATGAGAAAACTCGCAAACTGCGGTGGCTTATTGCCTATCTTTTCAATGAATTGACCTTCATTGTGGGAAAGGCCAATGTTTCCTCACCTTCAACTCCAAGCCCTAACACACAATCAATTCCAAAAGAAACATGGAGGAGAGAGTGAGGAGACAAGGTTTTAGCAACATACTTAAAAATGCTGTCTTACTGGACTCAGAACAAGATGGAGGGAAGAGTATTCTCAGGACAGGGGACACTCTCCTGTGTGCATCTCCTGCTACCTGGGCTATTGGGTCAGATAAAATTGAAATGAGGCTCTTGTCTTTGACAGGTTCCCATCTCTCTAACAGGGAAGATGGTAACCTGTGCATGGCCCCTGCTGGTTTCTCCAGCACTAACTTAAGACAGGCCTAGTCCTCTGCTGCTGAACCCAGGGTGAAGATCACACTTCCTTTGTCTCCAGATGTCCTCCTAGTGATGTCCTTCACTGAGTCCCTGCCCTGCTGCTGTGCTCCAGGCTCAGAAAGCCACAGAGGCCCTCAGGGGTAAAAGNGGGGGGGGGTAAAGATTAGAAAGCAGTCTTGCTGGAGGCTCTTTGCAGCAGATGGACGCATTCCCAGATAAGATACTGCCTCCTGGCCACACCTGTGATTCTTACCTTTCAACTAGTTTAAGGGTTATTGTGTCCAGAGGGCTATGAATCAGTGCAAGCTAAACTCCATATTTATTTCTTCACTGCTTAGTTGCTGCTATTCCCTGGGCACATAATTTAACCCATCTTTGCCTGTCTCCCGTCAAGAAAATGGGTATGACAGTTGCCAAATTGTGGGTTGGATATATATATATATATATGAGAGAGAGAGAGA
>LOJH01033250.1:10099-24058 GCA_001685095.1 Ellobius talpinus | reverse complement strand
GTGCTGGGCCCTCAAGTTCAGGTCTCCATGATTGAACAACAAACTTTTTATGCAGGGAGCCTTCTCCCTAGCCCCAGTTTCTTAGTTTCAACATTAACATTAAGAATAGAAGAGGAACTTGCCAGGCTAGGTGGCACATGCCTTTAATCACAGCATTTGGGAGGCAGAGCAGTTGGATCTGTGTGAGTCTGGTCTATAAGAGCAAGTTCCAGGACAGCCAGGGCTACACAGAGAGAACCCTGTCTTAAAAAAGAAGAGAGGGGAGAGGGGAGAGAGGAGAGAGAGAATATGAAGAGCTGGGCTCGGAAGATGGCCCAGTGGATAAAGCTGCTTGTGCAAACTTTCCTGAGTTTAATCCCCAGAATCTGTGTAAAGGGGGAGAGGAGAGAGCCAACTCTGGGAAGTTGTCCTCTGGCCTGCACATGTGCACTGTGGTGTTCATGGTCCCCACCCCCACCCCCATTACAATTAAATAAAAATCTTAAATGAAAGAGCTTGAGGTACAGATGTTGCTCATTTAGTAAATAATTGCTACATGGTGAGTGAATATAATGTATTTTCTGTGCACGCAAAAGTATATGTATGTGTGTGTTGTATCTATGAACCAAACTCAGGACTTTGTATATTCTAGATAGACAAAAATCTTGTCATGGAGCCTATCCCTTAAAATTGTTCTTTAAAAAGCAAAAGGCTTTGTTTTTTGTTTTATTGGTGTGTGTGTGTGTGTGTGTGTGTGCGTACACTTGCTTGTGGGACTCAGTTTTCTCCTTCTACCATGTAGGTTCCAGGGATTAAACTCTGGTTGTCAGGCTCAGCAGCAAGTACCTTTACCCTCTCTGCCTGTCTTTTAACTTTGTTTTTTATGCTTATGTAATCTGTGATGAGTAACTCTAATGAAAGGCATGTGTCTCGTGGCAGATGCCCACATCCAAAGGAACAGTGTCTTAACAGGGAATACAGGAAACCACAAGATAGTTTATTGAATGAAAAATTATCTTTTACCTGGAGCTCTTGTGGGCACTGAAGTTGTGAAAATGTTTAGGTAGAGACAGGGCTGAAAACAATAGTTGGGGCTTGAGAGATGGCTCGTGGTTAAGAGTGCTTGCTCTTCAAGAACATCTGGGCTCAGTTCCCAGCCACCCCGTAGCAGTTGGCTCATAAACACCTGTGATGCCTGTCCTGAGGGAATCCAACACCACCTTCTGGCCACCGTGGGTACTGCAAACACGTGGATTATGGATAAGCAGGCACGTGCATACACATTTAAATAAAAGTAAATTCTAAGGAACACTAGATGTTCAGGAGGGTTATGAAGAGGCTCTAATAATGAGTGATGATGAGGCTTTTCCCTTCTAAGAATGCAGTGCTTCCAGTAAAACTGAAAAATAGAGTACATAAAGAGGAGAGAGTAAGCAGTGTTTCTGTGTGTGCAGACAATGGAACGACATGTGGCAGAGCAGGGAAGAGTCATGCCTACGGGGATTTGTAAGTCATGTGTGTGGAATCTGGATTTGTCCTACATATTATAAGATACCCATGAGGGATTTTGAAAAGCAAGGGAGTGAAATGACCCCAAGCATGCCCCTTACTCCTGGTGCTGAGTTGTATACTGACCGGGAAGGATTATTGAAGTCATGGCTATGACAACACTGAATAGCACAGGCTCTAAGGCCACACTCCCTGAGCTTGGGTCCTCAACACACCCATTTAGTGGTTGTGTGATGAATGAGAGACTTTAACCTTGTACCTCAGTTTACCTTCTGTAAAATAGGGATACTAACAAAACCTGACTTTAAGGATTAAATAAATCGCCACCCACTCTATTATTGTTCTCTGTGTTAAAGATTTTGTATTATTTTTATTTGTATGTTAAGTGTATGTATACACACAGGCATACACACATACACATAACACTCATCTTAGTCAGTGTTCTGTTGCTGTGATGAGACATCATGACCAAAGCAACTCTTATAAAAGAAAACATTAACTGGGGGTTGTTTACAGTTTCAGAGGGTTAGGCCGTTACCGTCTTGGGGAGCATGGAAGTACACAGGCAGACATGGTGCTGGAGAGAGAACTGAGAGTTATGCCCTGATCTGCAGGCAGCATGGAGAGAGATTGAGCCTGGCTTGAGCTTTTGAAACTTCAAAATCTTCACCTAGTGGAACACTTCCTCCAACAAGGCCACACCTCTTAATCCCTCTCAAGTGAGGCCATTCCCTAATGACTAAGTATTCATATAGATGGGCCTTTGAGGGCTGTTCTTATTTATACCACCACAGCACCTGCATGTGGGTGTCACCACCTTCTGACTGTCTTGCCACCTGATGTAGATGCTGGGAACTGAACTGTAGTCTCTGGAAGAGCAGCAAGCACTCTTAACTACCAGGTTTGTGTATTAAAAAAAAGTGAACAACAAATACAACCGTTTTATAGGGGAGAGAGTGAAGCCAGGGATGCTGTGCTTTGCTGCAGATTTTCTGTGCTTTGGAGAGAACCCAAGAGTATTTATCACTATACAGGCAATGGCAGCTTTGTGCACTTCTTCCATGGGAACAGATTGTGCGGAGAACACATTTCCAGCATGGAAGGGTTTTAGTAAACAAGCTTCCATGCAAAGAAAGAGATGTGGGAGACTTTTCTTCATGTGTTAAATGGCGTCCTTGGTGGTGCCTGGCTCTTCATGTAACACTCAGCGTGAGGAGGGAGGAGGCTTAACTAAATGTTTGATTATCCCATTAAGTTGTAGGTTTCTAATGTTGTTCTTCAGTTGTTTCTTTAAGACACACAGCTCCTGCCACTGAGGTAATTTCAGGTGACAGACCAAATTCTATCCAAGCCCCAAATGACCCCTGGTTTTACGATGTCTTTTAAAAGCAACATCAATAACCGTCCCCTACCATGTGGTAGTGTTCATTGGGACATTCCTGCATTCATCCTCTGTGTGCTTTGGGTGGGTGTCTTTTAATCTCTTGATCTCACTTCCTTACCTTCCAGCCCACCTCTGTCCAATGCAACTTAATTTCATCTATGTATTCACTTCTCAAGTCAGTTTTTATGTGTCCATTTACCTGTTTTTGATGGTAGAAATTGAACCTTAAGTCACCAATGCATAAGAAGCAGCAGTCAGTCCTTGTTCAGTTTTGTAAAGTTATCATCAGAAAAGTTAGCAAGAACCAAGTGCTTGCTCCTAGGGAAAAAGGTAGAGTTAGGTTCTGTGAGCCTGAGCCACAACATTTGCTTCATTTGATCCATAACCTTCCAAAAGTGTGTTTCTGATGTAAGACACTTTCTTAAATAATTTGCTTACTTTTATTTCATGTGCATTTGTGTTTTGCCTGTATGTATGTCTGTGTGAAGATGTTTGATCCCCTGGGACTGGAGTTACAGCTAGTTGTGAACTGCCATATGGATGCTGGGAATTGAACCTGGGTCTTTGGAAGAGCAGAGTGCTCTTATCCAGTCCCAACCCTTAATTTTATATGTTGTTATCCATCTCATTGAACCCCTGTACACAGCATTGTAACTCACATACCTCTATGAGGCACTGTCCAGCCCTCTTGGACTTAGAGCACCACTGGACTGCACTTGTGCACTGCCTTTGTGGGCTGTTTAAACAGCAGGATTGTGGAAACATGTTAGTGAATAGTCAACAGACGTCTGTACTGAGTGAACGAGGGCACAGTGTTATCTTTGACCTCCGCTGAGAACCAGTGTGGTGGACACTGCTTTGCACAGACATGTCCACAAGAGATCAGGACAGCGTGTGACTGTTGGTTTTAGAGTTGCAGGTATACTTTAGTGTCTTAGTCAGTTTGCAAGTATGGAGTCCACACCCTACCCTTGGCGGCTGCCCAGCAATTAACAGCAAACTACAAAAACAGCATCCTTGGGAGGGGAGGGAGAGAGAGGAAACTGCAGTTGAGATGTAATATATGAGAGAAGAATTAAAAAGAAGGAAAAGGTACCAAAACCAAACAAAAACCCCAGCAACCTTAAAAGCCCAACTAGAAAGCATCAGTTTTCTGCTGGTTGTCATGGGTGTGCTTAGTGGGCTGGCTTCTCCATTACGAGCCAGCTTCATGTGACTGCACTTAAGCATACAAGTGACCAAGAAGAACCAGAGATCACTGGAGATCAAAGCTGGTCAACAACTTTTCATCAGATGACCTAGAACGCTGTTCTCAACCTATGGGTCAAGATCCCTCTGAGGTTGAATGACCTTTTACAGGAGTCAAATATCAGATATCCTGCATATCAAATATTTACAGTAAGAGTAATAACAGAAGCAAAATTACAGTTAGGAAGTAGCAGTGAAAATAATTTAGTTTTGGGGTCACCACAACTTGAACTGTACTAAAAGGTCACAGCATTAGGAAGGTTGAGAATCACTAGGCTAGAGCACACTGCTCTTTCTCTTTCTATCTTTTGTGGTTTTGGCTACAGCTGAACTTGACACGATCCCTAGTAACTTTTGCTGTCTTTCAGCTTATTAACATTTTTACTAATTGTGGAGACATTCAAACCAAATTTTTGTGTATGGTTTCCTTGAACTTCTCCAGCTCATGTAGGCTTGGTATCAGATGACAGAACTTTGGTCAGAACCAAAGAAATTCTAAACGAGCTGCCTAAGCAGGTTTCTTTCTAAGCCCTTAGGTTCACTGAGAAGCTCTGTGCTTTCCTGTCAGTATGTGGTGTTGCAGATGGAGCTCTCACCACCTTCGTTGTTTCTGCTTGCACACTTTGTCCCCAAGAGGGAGTTCAGTCGACTTTGATTCTGCCTCATCTGCTTCATCCCCTGCTGTGTCCTCCTGTCACAGCCTCTTGTTTATTTTCTTATTTTGTTGTTGTTGTTGGTGGTGGTGGTGTTTTGAGACTATTCAGTAAAGGTTTGATATTTGCTGTCACCAAGCCTGTTTCAGGACCTAGGGGTTTAAGTAAGCAGAATACTATGTCATATAGTCTTAAGTCCAGGGCAGGGGAAAGAAACAAGCAGGACACTTGTTTTTGCTTCAGATCAGTTGTAGAAGGCAGGTATAGATAGATGGACTCCACCTGTTTGGAGCACTGCAGGAAGGTTTTTTGGATGAAGTGGCATTTGTAAAACCAAGTGCTAATGTGGTTAGCTGTAGAGCAAAGGACTTTAAAAACAAAACCAAGAAAACCTAAGCAAGCAACCTAAAGGTTGCTGAGTGTTGATACTGGAGAGGTAAATTGTTATCCAGCAAGAACCTTACTTCATGTCAAGTGACTTGGGCTTTGAGTTGAAAGCAAAGGGGGAGGGTGGCCTTTGCTAACTTTAAGTAGGACTTGTATATGAACAAGAGTTCCCTTTGGCTCTAGTGTGGTAGGAATTTTAAATAGACACAGAAATACTAGTTAGAGGACTTTTGGCAATCCAGGTGGGGAAAAGGTGACTGAACTAAGATAGTGCTGTGTGGGCGGAAGAAGTAGAGAGGTGCGCTGTAGAGGAATGTAGAGGGCCTGGGAAAGACCTGGAGGATATGCACTATTGGTAGAGCAGCAGTGCTCAAGCTCTTAGCTTGGGCAGGAGTGCCCATGGAAGCAAGAGGACAGACAGTGCTTGAGGTTAACATGGCCACCACCACATGTTAGAAGGATGACTGAAAGGGCTTATTCCTGGTCAAAGGGAAGAGCTGTTTGCTTAATATGGAAGTGAACAGGTAGGCTGTAAGCATTCCAACTGCTGCATGTAGCCTGCCCAGCCTTCTGATGAGCTCAGAGCTCATATTACTCCTTGTCAAATAATACAAAGAAAAATGTCACTCTGTTCTTTAAAAACAGCCCTGGTTTACAAAAATAATCATTTTTACTCTTGGGATTTGATGAAGTTAATTCTTTTGAAAACATCACATGCATCTTTAATTGTCATTTGTGAGCAACGTTACATCTCTTCATGAGGGGGCAGGGCCCAGAGAAGCGCTGCTGGTCCAGAGTCAGGCCATGTGGAGGGGCCATCCATCCATCCCTTTGAGTACTTCCTTGTCTGTCTGTTCAGTGCCAAATACAATTAGCACAAAGTGAAGGGGAAGGTGTTGACATAAAATGATTTAAGTGGTAATTAGAAATTAAAATGTAACTGAGTGGTGGTGGCAAACACCTCTAATCCCAGCACTCGGGAGATGGGCAGATAGATCTCTGTGAGTTTGAGGGCAGTTTGGTCTACAAGAGCTAGTTCCAGGACAGCTAGGGCTGTTGCACAGAGAAACCCTGTCATGAAAAACCAAAAAAAAGAAAGAAAGAAAGAAAAGAAATTAAAATATAAAGCTAAAATATAAGAATTTTGAAGGGATTAAAGTAAAGGTTAAATGCCTTTAGCAAACCCCATGTGCTATAACATTAGCCCAGTTACAACAGGGGTTAAGATGGTAGAGGGTTGGGGCAAACAAAGAAGGTTGGGTATGAGTGTGAAGTAAGCTAGCACAGCCATTACATAGAATAGTATGAAGACTTAAAGCAAAAGTTAGGCATAAATGGGCTGGAGAGATTGCTCAGTGGTTAGAGCATGGCTGCACTTCCCAAAAGACCAGAGTTCAATTTCTAGCTTCCACTTCAGATTCAGAGGATCTGACACCCTCTTCAGGCCTTCTTGGGCACCAGGCATGCACATGGTGCACAAATATACATACAGGCAAAACACCTATACACATAAGATTTTTTTAAGATACCTTAATAAAACAAAAACCAAACCAACCGTATGACTCCATAGCCCCATTTGCAGGTGTATGTCCAAAGGAAATAGTCTGTTGAAGAGATACACAGAGCTCTCGTTTTTATTGAAGCATTCACAGCAGCCAAAACATGAAATCAGTTGTGTGCTTCGGTAGCTACACGAAGACAATGCACATATCCACCATGGGATATTCTTGTCTTATGCAGTAGCATAGATGAAACTGGGGAACATGATGGGGGAAATGGGCTAGACACTAAGATCCCTCTGCTGTCAAACACAGAGAAGCTGACTGCAGAAGTGGAAACTAGAGGGAATAGTGGTTAGCAGAGGCTGGAGAAAGAGGAAGAAATTGAGAGGAGATGAATTTGTTGTTACAAAGATGCTTGGGACACTGTGCATGGTGGCACATTCCAGTAGTCTCAGCCTCAGGTGGTGGGTCAGCCTGGACTATGTAGCAAGTTTCAGATAAGCCTAAACTACTCAGTGAGATCATGTCTCGGAGAAAGAGGCATTGGTGGTGTGAACCAGAGTACTTCCCAGCATGAGAAAGGGCCTACGTTGGTCCCTAGCACAGTAGTCAATACAGAAATGGAAAAGAAGGCCAGAAAGGAGGTTTGCTGACCGCGTCATCGCATTGTCACTGCTCACGGTGCGCCCAGAACAGGCCCTTGAGGCCCACAGTGACGGGTGCTGAGTCTTACCTGGTTGTTGCACGAGGAGGGTCCCTTTGTTCCAGCCGCCCAGCTAGCTTACACCCGAAATAACCACACAGAAATTGCATTTACTAAATCAGTGCCTGGCCCATTATCTGTAGCCTCTTATTAGCTAACTCTCACATCTTGATTTAACCCATTTCTATTAATCTGTGTATCACCACAAGGTCGTGGCTTACCGGGAAAGATTTAGCATGTCTGACCTGGCAGCTCTCAGGCTCTGCTTTCTTCCTCCCAGAATTCAGTTCTGTCATCTCCACCTACCTAAGTTCAGCCCTATCAGGCCAAGCAGTTTCTTTATTAATTAACCAATGAAAGCAACNGCTAACTCTCACATCTTGATTTAACCCATTTCTATTAATCTGTGTATCACCACAAGGTCGTGGCTTACCGGGAAAGATTTAGCATGTCTGACCTGGCAGCTCTCAGGCTCTGCTTTCTTCCTCCCAGAATTCAGTTCTGTCATCTCCACCTACCTAAGTTCAGCCCTATCAGGCCAAGCAGTTTCTTTATTAATTAACCAATGAAAGCAACACATAAACAGAAGGACCTCCTACACCACCTGGTGTATAACTGCATCAAAACATGAGGCCATCTGCATGTGTGCAGCTTTGTGTCAATAAAAAGTAAGGTAGGTACGTAAAGCCAGCAAGTAGGGAAAGTAAAATGACACTCAGGAACAACTGAGATTTTTAAAAACACCACAAATAGGTGAAACTTGAGACAGGTTAAAAGGCTGAAATCTTAGCCCAAGAGTTAATTATCTTTTTTACTTTTATTATGTATGTGCATGGGTGTACATGTACACAGGCACACCATGGCACACACTCGGATGCCAGGGGACAATGCCAGGGAACTTGGTTGTCCTTCCAGATGTGAGTTCAAGGATTGAACTCTGGTTGTCAGGCTTGGCAGCAAGCCCCCTTACCCACAGAGCCATCGTGTGCTCCCAAAGAGTTGTAAAAATAAAAACTTAGGACTAAAGGGAAAGTTATTCCTAAGAAGGAAAAAAGAAGAGTGAGGTGGACGTGTATTTGACAGTTTGAAGAGGCACTTGTATCTACAACAGTCATATTAAGGTGGGTTTGGGGGGACACTCAAACAGTCAAGGAAAGAAATGTTATCTCAGAAGTTTGAGGAATGTACAGTGCTGTCACCTTTGGGGGTTGAGCCATTAGGCTAGGCGAGTCTCTGAGAAGCAGTACAGTTGGGAAGTTTCTCTGCATCCGATGTTGCCCAACTCCCCAGAGAACCCTCTTCTCAGTGCGCACCCGTCGTCAGTCCCCAGTGACAGTTTTCCCAGAACTGTTTACACTGCTGTTTCAGAGGAAATAAAATGGTTTCAAACCTTTAAGGTCGCTGAGAAACATAAAAGTTTTAAAAAAGAAATTGTTCAAGGTTGTAACTCATCCGTAGGGACTAGTGTCCTGGTGATGGCCAGATGTTCTGGCCAGAAGGTGAGAACAGTGAGCAGAGCTGTGCATCTGCAGACAGGTGACTGCTGAACCAGGGAGCTGGGAAGATTCCCAGCACCGTTATGTCTGTCCAGCCATCCAGCACTTGCTAGAAAATGGGGCAAAACTTGATACTGTTTTTTTTCTCCTCTGTTTTTTTCATTGTCTAAATAATATTAAACATTTTAAATTGGCCGTCTCCAGTCACCCCACTCTGCTCACTGGCGTCTTGTTTTGTTTGGAGCTTTGGTTTGGTTTTTGATTGGGGGGGGTGTCTTTTTCTCCATGTGCATATGTTTTTATATAGTTGTTAAACACATTCATATAGTTTTGTAAGAACTTTTTCTAGGGAAGGGATTTGTCAGGGTTGGAATTTTACCCCCATGGGAGTTACTTCTTGTGAGTGATTTATTCTGTTTTGCTAGCCATGAGAAGCTTGATCTTTTTCAGTCTTAGCCGGCATGGTGCCTCTGTGGAAAAAAGTCACTCTGCCATGCCATGAGACAAGCTATTTGGCGATGGATTTTCTGTAAGTTTGCCTAAATCATAAAAGCAGCACCCCCCCTTAGGAAGTGAGCAGAGTTCCACACAAATCAGTAAGACCCAGTGACTATCCAGATATTTCATAGTATAATTTATGTCTTTGGAAAGGAAATTAGGTTTTATGGCACTTCTAAAACCCCTTATTCAGCCGCATGCCACATGGAGTAATATATGGACATTGGTTTGGATATTTTAAGAGTTCAGAATTCTAATACTTTGGGTATTGGTTAGTTTTGGTAGTGCAAATTGAACCCAGGACCTTGTGCTGTACCACCAAACCATACTCCCAGCTTCTGCTAATTATTTTTTAAAAATTGAGTTTGACTTTGAGTTATGTGGCTACACATCTGTATACATTGTGGGTGTGAGTGCATTTGCCCAATGAGTCCAAAAAAGAATGCCGGTACCAGGAGTTACAGGTAGTTGTGAGTTGTCAGAAGAGGGTGATAGAGAGCCCCCCGAGAGAACAGGATGCACTCTTTACCAGAGAACCATCTCTCCAACGCTCTGCTAATTATTTATTTGTTTTTGAGACAGTCAGAATTAGGCATCACATGTATTTTTACCCTTCTGATGAGGGACTTTATAGTCAATTTCTTTGTGTTTGTGACCAGTTACTTGACAGACATCCCAGACAGGAAGGGGCTTGTCAGCTCATGGTCTCAGCAGTGCCAGGCCAATGGGACAAGGAGGAGGTAGAGCACAGAGGTTCACATTCTAGCAGCCAGTAAAGATAGAGGACCTTTCCTAGTGACTGTCTTCTTCCAGAGAGACCTTGTCTCCTGTAGTTTCCAGAACCTCCTAAAACATGGCCACCAGCAGGGTTCAGGCTTTTGACACATGAGTCAGTAGGGTGTTTCATATTCAGTCCATATGAAGCCATATTTAGGGTTTAAAAACTCGACCTAAAAACATTAGCAAGTAGATCAGAAAACTCAGCTAACTACCTGTACATAGTGTTTGGTCACCATAATAATGATGTATGGGGACTTATTAAACGAGGAGACTGAGGCATGCCAGTGATTGGTTTGTTTAGAGACCCTAACAGTAGGTGCGCACCAGAGACATCAGTTCACACCTCAGTAACTTAACTAAGTCACTGATGGAGTGTATTGCTTTGCTCTTATACAAAATGGCTATAAACGATGAAGTAGCTTGATGAAAACACACACGTGTACAGTATCTTCTTTTACAGTGGCCTTGTGTCGTGGAGTAGTTCCTGGAGCCAAGGCCCATGTTAAGTCTGAGAATGGACTGCTGTCGGTTAGCTTGTTTTGCTTAGTGCTGCTCACCCCTGGAGAGTGAGGAAAGGGAAATGGCATCTTCCTACAGCTCAGGGTTTAGCTGCTGACACCAGGATGTTTTTCTTGGCTTGTCCCATTCATGTCATTTTCTTAGCACGTCTGTCTCATAAATTACTCAAGGATTTTCCTGAAAATTTGCCCGATTAAGTCACCATTAGCAGCAATCAGAAAGTTGGTGCTTTGTTGAAACAGAACTTCTAGTTACATTTTAGGACAGTTTTAGAGTGAGAAGCGAACAAACTGGTTTTTATGAATCTCAGAAATTTATACATGAGTTTGATTACTATTGCCTGCTCCACACTGGCATGAAGTAGTGGGAATTTTCCTGGAGTGTTAGATATGTGATCATTTAAGTGGGGGAACAAACACTTCTTTGGTTCACATATTAAAATTACAGGGTTTTAGAATGGATGCTTCCTTCTTTGTTCCCTTCTTCCTTCCTTCAAGACATCATCTCACAATACAGAATGCAGACTGGCTTCACAACTTGGAGTCCTGTAGGTGCTGGATTGCAGACATAGGTCAACATGCCCAACTTGGAATGCTTATGTTTTACTCTTGAAAGTTTTAGAGAAAGACAGTTTAGAACCAGAAGAGAAAGTATTAGGTGGTGTCATCCGTCCTTGTCAGTGGCAGCTAAGTTGACAGATTATTCTTTGACATTGTGTTTACCTCTGTGCTAAATTCTGAAACTCAGTAGTTTCTTATTAGACTTTCTGTTCAAAGTTTTCATTTTTAGTAAAAAACTGGAAAGTTTACAAAGCAAAGACATAGTTTATACTTCTGTCATGACCCGAATATGCTGTGTGGGGTTGGGAACAAGTCTATTATTGTGTTCCACCTCACAGCTCAGGGTGATTTCCAATCTGGGGGCCTTGGGGGAAACTGTCTCAGAGTCACCTCTGGGGACTGAGAGATGGCTCAGCTGTTCAGAGACCCTGTGCCTGCAGGGAACTTGAGTAACTCCAGGATCCAGTGCCCTCTTTGGCTTCAGTGAGTATGCTTACATAGACATATACATGAGGTTTGTGTCGGCTCTGTAGAGTCAATGAGTAAAGTGTGCTGCCTACAAAAATGTCTTGTTTTGAGAAATAAAAATGTAAGTAGCTTTAAATATGGGCCACCCTATAGCGAGAAAATAGCAGTATTCACAGCCTGCTCCCAGGGCCTTTGTAGCCATTGCATTGTTCAGACCGAGGGTACAGTCTTCATCTATCAAGCATGTTAGGACTTTGCTCTGAAAGTTTACTTTATTCTCACTTACAGTGTATTGTTAGGGATCCCCTGGTGGAAAAAAAGATGAGTCTGCTTCTGCAAGTTGTCCTCTGACCGCCATGTGTAACACAGGGAAAGAGAGAACATGTGTTGTAAGAGAGGAGAAAAATTATTTTTATCTCTTTTTTTTTAAAAGAAAGATTTATTATTTACTTGTATTTGTGTCTTGGTGCTGCAAAAGCCAAAAAGGTATCACGTCCCCTGCAGCTGGAGTTGCAGTAGCTTGGTGAGCGGACTGCATACCTGAGTGCTGGGAACTGGACGCTGGTCCTCTGCAAAAGCAGAAAGGGCTAACTAGTAACCCTTGAGCCATCTTTCTAACTCCCACTTCCTCCTTCCTTAATAGATGCTTACAAAACAAAAGCAATTCAGTAGCTGAGAGTGTATCTTTAAACATAATTTCAACTTTAAGTTCTTTGAGCAGTACAGTACCCATACTTGATGTCTTTTTGTGTTAATTGGGGTGCTGTAACATTTAAAGAAATTTTATGAGGCAGAGTCTTAACAGCATAGCCCAGGCTGCTGTATTGATCCTGATCCTGTTGCCTCTGTCTCCAGGTGGGTGTTGCAGAAGTGAGACCCAGCCTAACATTGGCATTTATCAGGAAACATAACTGTTTCACAAAACTTCATTACCAGAATGTCCTTTTGAAGTTCTTCTGGTATAGACATCTTAAGAGGTTACTTAGATGTAGACTTAATTCTCAGTTCCTGTTTTAAAAATATTATTCCAGTTGCAGGAACTTAAATTTCTGCACTGCCTTATTCACATAACACTGGGTGACATACTTCAGTCGCTGCTTTGTAGCACTTACTGTCCAGGTAAAGGAACACTGGACGTGCAGGTAGTATCCCTGTTGCTCATCCAAACGGCTCTAACCTGTAATAGTTAAAATGTAGCCAACTGTGACACAGAATTTGGTGTGCATTTTAGTAACATTTTATAGTTTCCCTTGGTTAATAATGCTTGTGGGGATGAATTGGGAAGATCTGAGACAGTATGAAGAAAGTACTGTTACTTGAAACTGTTGCTTGGAACTAAGTTATTGGGTCCGTTTCTGGCTGTCTTTCTGTATTAAGCTTGTACACTTGAATATGACAAAACACATTTAGAGGTCTAATGTTTCATGATCTTGGGATGAGCAAAGTTGTAAGCTTAGACTTAAAGGATGATGCCCTATGAGGGTCCACACCCATTTGACCCCATTTGGAAAAGAGAGAGAGAGACAGAGACAGAAGAAGTGAGTGCTTGGTACCACATTATTTGTTCATTCACAGTTGGTTCTGAGTTTTCTCCACACTTTTCTTGGCTTATATTTTTAAGTAAATCATGTTCTTGAAAATGTCTTAGAGAATATCAGCAAGATGGGAGTATGCAAGGTCTTGTTGCCACTCCTGTTCCCCTAATGGTTTTGCTGACCATGGCTTGGAAGCAGCACTGGCTGGAAGCAGCTGTACCCGTGCTTCCTTTGGGTAGTTCTGCCCCTGTAACCGGGACACGGACTACACAAGGAAAGCAACTTGATTTTTTTACTCTTCTCAGGTGATCAGGTAAGGGGGAATGGGGAATGAAGAGCAGGGCCACTGTTTAAAGGCTGCCTCTGTAGCACCACCTCCTTCAAAGGAGGGTGGTGGTGAGACTTGTCCTGTTCTTTTCGCCTTCTGAAAGAGCTTTGTCAGTCCAGAGTTTGAGCTCAGATTGCTACAAGCCCAGAAACTCCTTGATTGACAGTTTGTGCCCAGGTCCTGGGAAGCTGTTTCCAGCTTAGCCAAATTCAGACATTTCTCTAGAATTTGTATGTCCAAACACTGATTAGAGAGCCCCTCTAGCAACTGAAACAGTCAGGGACATATGTCTCTGTCGATCTTAGGAAGATCTAGAATTAAGCTACCTGGGATTAAAGTTGTTCCTAATTTTTATTATTTTTTTAAAGTATTTATTTATTATGTATACAATATTCTGTCTGTGTGTATGC
>LOJH01033249.1:0-16328 GCA_001685095.1 Ellobius talpinus | reverse complement strand
ATGATTCATAAAAATAGAGCAGAGACTGGAGCCTAGGTGAGCCGACATGAAAATGTGTGTATTGGACAATCATGGTATACAATTTTATTTTTGTAGAATAAATACATTCTGGGTTTAGGCTTTCCATTTGTCTAGATGTCCAGAAATTTCATGATTTTTTTGCACTGAAATTTTCTTTGTCCTTTCTCTGTAAATAGTTCACAAAGCTTATTTCATATTTGAACAGTTAGATTCATGATGGCCTCCCTCTCCACCGTGCTACTAGCTCTCCTCTGATTTAGGACAGAGTGTTGCCCTCAGTAGTCACTGCGATCCTGGCTTTCTCTCCTTGCAGTCTTTATTTTCTCAACTGCCTCCATTAGCACATCAGTGTTCCTTACTGCCCTGGATGCAGTTTTCTCCTTTGGAAACAAGGATAGCAGTGCGTCACAGTGGTGACTGGGTAAACAGGGTAGGATATGTGAAGCGGTTGCCTGGAAAACGACAGGAATCCAGGAAATGGAGATTCTTTAATTTAAGAGAATATAATATATATTTAAAAATAACTAATTCAATATGGTAGGAGTACCTACTCTCGGTGATTTATGAGCTTAATTGATCTTCAAGGCAGTCTCTCTACTAATTTTTTCTTTTTTTGCACATCTTTTAATTTTTGTTTCCTAGTCTATCAACTCTAAATTCCAATTTATCATTTTTGGCTTTGGTGTGAGACATGCCTAATTCTTCTATAGATTACTATGATGATCTGGCTTCTGAATTCTTAACAAAGCACCAGGCATTTAGTAGAAGCTTTTTTATTTTGAAGTTTGATCTTTTCCTTCGCCAGTGATAGCACTCTTGGTCTTTTCAGTTAAAATAGCTTATGTATATTAATTGTAAAAATATTAGATTTTGTCATATTTCCACCTGTGCATTCAAGGCCATGTACTCACACCTCCTATGCCCTGTGCCTCTTCTTATTTCCCTCTTCCTTTCCACTTGACCTTATTTATAATCCTCCAGCAATGTGCCAGTTATGAAGTACATGCAAATCCTAGCCCCTGAGCATCCTTTCTTGATTCTGGGCAGCTGTAGCATATTGCACCTACAAGCTGTCTCTTAATAGGAACTTGATGCTCTATACATGGTGTGGTGTTCTGACATTTTCTCAGCTAGGTATGTCAAATTAGTTTTTCACATAACGTCTTCTCATTTTGATGGTTTCAGAGGGCTCTAACTGAAGTTCCTTTCAACAAGCATCTTCAGTGTTCCCTTCACAGTGAACTATGGTTTCCTTCTCTCAAGACCACACCCGGAATTCATAGAACCTCCCAGATTGAGGGTTTGTGCCTAGTCTTATTGTAACTCATTATGCTGCGTTTGGTGGACATCTCTGGGTGTATGTTCCTTTTTAAGAGAACCACAAGAAGAGTAGATTAGGGAGAAAGGGGACATGGAGCAGGAGGTGTGGGAAGCTTGGAGTAGGAGGAAACTGCTGTCAGAATGTAATGAGAGAAGAATTTTAAAATGTAATTTTAAAAAGCTTGAATGAACTCAAATCTAAAAGATCTTTTGTGACTTTATATTGGTTCATAAAACGTTTGTTGACTGTTTCTCTAAGCAATAGAAAGCCTTTATTGAGTGATGAATACTTACAGTGTTGGATTTCATATTGTGGGATTGAAAGGTTCTTATATAAAATAAACCTGGCAACTTCAGCTTGGCACATCTCGTCAGCCACCCTTGGTAAAGCTGCCACACTGATTTCTCAGACATCCGGTATGTCAGTGGAGCAAAGCCTGAAGACACATAGTAGACTCTGACCTACAAGAGAAAGCATTATCTGCTTCTTCACAAAGTAAGGCATTGGCTAGATCCTCAATTTGCTTCATGCTTTTCCCATCTTTTCCATTTCCACATTCCCTCCAGCATCGATGAGACTGTAGGGCATGGACGAGCATGATAAAGGGTATAGAATATAATGTGGATCCATTTGATTGAAAAAAGACGTACAAGTGGTCCTAAACTCTGAGGCTTAATTTTACCACCTTCTCCCAAGCACTACTCCTATTGAGATCAGTGGGAAGTTGGTACAGTCGAAGAGAGTAAAATCCAACCCAACCAGCATGAAGAAATAATTTTCCCTGTAATCCCCACATGAACACAGAAATTTAGCTACTTCTGAGTAGGCTGAAGGCACATACCAATACCGCACAACAGGTGAAGGGCAGAAATGAGCACAGTCTTCAGTATGTTTTGTACTTTAGGCAATAGAAGGCCCAGGGAGGTTTGTTTAACACAATACAAAATCTGAAATAAATATGTTGGAGAACAATTTCCTAGAGGCAAAATGTACTATTTGAGCCCATTATTCTAGCATTATCATTTATGTGTAGTTTATAGGTGATACTTTAGGCTATTTAGATGCAGCTTGTTTGTACATTTAAGTCCTAACCCAATAATTGTTTCTTCCAAATGCTAACACTATGCCGTACCCACTAATGACTTCATTACTTTTGCATATTTATAGCTATGTATATTCAGGTTTGTATACATGTACTTAAAACTTGCTGAAGACTTGCAGTCAGGCGGCACCACAGGCAGGAAGGACCCACTGATCACAGCTGCTGCTGTGTCTTTTCTCTTTTCTCGCGGGGTTTCACCTCACTTTCTGTTTACTCTTAGTCTCATGATCTGCTAGAGAAAAAACAACAACAACAACAACAGAGGGGGAAGGAATGCCATCCAGCTGAGATGGCAGCTGCCACCACCTTGCATTTGTCCTCCAGCTTTCTAACCACACTGTGGAAAATTTTCAGCAGAAAGCTTATTAGTAGAAAGCAAGTGAAGGAGAGCCCTAAGTGAAAAGGTTGAACGCCAACAACCAAACACATTTCCAGAGACTCCCTCCTTTTTTCCTCTGTAACCTTGGAGCCTGTCCTGGAACTCGCTCTGCAGTCCAGGCTGGCCTAGAACTCACAGAGATCCACCTGCCTCTGTCTCCCGAGTGCTGGGATTAAACATGTGTGCTGCTACTGTCTGGTGAGACTCCTTTCTTTATGTCTTGAAGTCTATCTCTGGCCAAGCTGACAGGGAGTGGGCACAGCAAGCCAACCTCTATGTGCACTGAAGCTTCTTCCACTGACCAAGACACGTGTAGAGCATCTGTGCAGCTTGAGTCCTGCTATTGTAGCCTGTACGGGCTGAGACTGGGTCTTCATCACAAACTGAGAAAGCTAATGATGCTTTTGTTTTCACTGTTTACATTCCCTTCGACTAGCTCCTGTGGACCTTGGTTTGGAACATATAGAGGGCAGCTGTTTAGGTCCATAACCTCATGACTTAGGAATTCATGCACTAGCTTTTACTACATTAAAAAAAATCCCCTTTTTGTTTTTTCTCACCTAATATTTACTGTAGAGTTCTTCTAAGGCAAGATCTATAATCCAATAGGTAAATCAGGTCTAACTGCTAATTCAAGTTCACTTTAATCAGACACCCTTACTAACAAGAATAGTATTCCCAGACAGCGCATACATTTAACATGTGCTTGTTATTACAGTAGACTTTAAACTAAGTTTTGGACCATTTATTAAGGTTTTTATTCTTTTATCTGAATGTCATTTCAGAGGACTGGTTTAAGCCTCTTTACTGGGTTTGTTTACCATAGCTTTAAAGAAAACAGATGAAAGGAAGGTCTGGGGTGTGCCTTAGTGATGCAATGCACATTTCACAAGAGAGACACCTTGGGTTTGATCCCTAGCACCCCAGAGAGAGAGAGAGACAGAGAGAGAGAGGTAATCTCAATTTTATCTTCTCAAGGTGAAATTATAAATAGCTTGATAAAACATAAGAGTTAGAAAGAAGGAAACAATGCAACCGTGAAATATAGAAAATTCTATAAGCCATTTAATGGCAGGCAAATTTTTAGCACTGAAGTCTGAAAGTCTAGGTGTATAACCTCTGATATGGTAAACTGGGTTTACAGTTTGATCCTAGCATGAGTCCTTCTCTTATGCTTGGCTGACACATCATTTATCTGCATGGAGCTGCTCTTCAATCCCGTTGGCTGTTCACCTGAAAGGCTTCCCTTTATTCTCTGGACCCTACCCCACTTGTCGCAGGGTTAGTCCTGGCTTACCTGCCTGTCTCCTGCATCAGTCTGACCTAGGCTCTACCCTTTACTCTCTTTCTTGTACTTAAGCTCTAGAGTTTATTCTTTCAGATACTATTTTCTATCTTAGTTCTCTTCATACTACAATGTATTGTTTTCCAATGATCTCAACTGTCATTCAGTATCCACACCCTGGCTTCCTATTTCTTACATAATCATAATGTCCAAATTGCAGTGTTTGTGTTTCTTCACAACCTAGATCAAAGTAGGCTTTCAGTTTTCCCTCCCATGTTCCTGTCTTCACACACTTTTACATCTCCATCACAGGTACTATTCTTTTCCTACATTTTACGCTTTACTATTTTTAATTCATTGTTGAGTTAATAGTCATATCTATTTTTAAAACAGGAAAATCCTGTCACTGACAAAAATACTCTATATCATCAAACAGAAATAATAAAAATAAATCTTGTATTTTCTCTATACAACTCCACATACTTTAGCTGAGTGTCTTCATAAGTGAGTTATAAAACCAATAATAAAACATACATGGATTAAAATTTAACACAAAATATCTGTTGGCTCCTTCGCCTTGCTTTCTTAAAATGCATCTGTCTCTCAATCTTCCCTCAGTTTCCCTGTCCATGCCATAATTGTGACCTCCTTCTTCGTCCACCAATCCAGCACTAACAAACTTTATCACTTTACAATGCCTTTTATGGTCTTTCATTTTCCTCTCCATATTCCTCGTAGGTAACTAAGCCAGATGTTGATTGCACATTTTTCTTTATGGTTCCTTGTTGCAAAGCTTGTAAGTCTCATCTGCCCAACTTGACAACTCTATACCTTTTCAAGGACAAACACTCTCTTCACTGAGCCAGATGAATCGATCACCAAGTGAGATCTATGGAGAAAAACAGTTACTGAGATGGCTCTCCAGCTGAATGAAGTCAACCGTCACAGCTTTTAAAAATAGAACACCGACCTTGCCACCTGAAAGCGTGGTAGCCAAAGAATATGGGTCTTTCTTTCTCCTCAATAGAGGATAACAGCACTCCAGGCTCCACTGACAGCCCATCCTTGAACTTCACACTACTGGGCTCCTTTCAAGACTTCGGCTGAATAAATTATATCATGCTCATGGGGGAAAAAAGCGATCATCTCCAGCATTTGATCATTCACTAGCTTCATCATAACTTTTGCAAAAATGGTTAAAATGCAGATTTCAAGCATGTATTTGTTCATGATAAAGTTTTTTTGCTGGATTACTGGTTGATTTAAAGCAAAGCTGCTTGTACGATTCTTAAGAGGCATGTTCATGATTTTCTTTGCTGGTAGTTATATGTGATGAGGCAGTGCATTGCTTCTGAGTTGGGTGACTGGTTAACTTTTCCTCTCTTACCAACTTTTGGCCAAGTTATAGATAACTTTTAAGCCTCAGTTTGCTTCTTTGCATAAAAGTGGTATCAAGTACCTGACTCATAAGATTGCTATTCAGACACAAAATCCAATTAATACTACCTGACTCACAGTGAAGATTCAATAAACTTAATTATGTATATTACCTAAAATAGACCAGATTTATTATGAGTCAGGATTCTACAATTATGCTATTATATATATACATATATATGTACAATTACTATATGATTATATATATGTACAATTACTATATGATTATATATATATGTACAATTACTATATGATTATATTGAAAAAATAAGGGAGAACTCTCAAAATAATTTTTAGATTTATTTTTAGTGTGTGTGTGTGTATGTGTGCGTGTGCGTGTGCATGTGCATGTGTCCATGGAGGTTAGAGGAAGACGTTGTATTCCCTGAAGCTGGAATTTTAAGAGGTTGAGCTTTTTGATACAGTACTTGGAATACAACTCCAGTCCTTTCTGAGAGCAGCAAGTGTTCCCAAACACTGAACCATTTCTCTAGCCTCCAAATGTTATACAACATAAGTTTCTATACTAAAATGTCTTCGCTATTACAGACATTTTACATAGTTTATAAATTGTGTTTGTTTATGGAGAAAGGATATCAAATACCAATGCAAAGTGGCCTAGAATTCTCTATGTAGTCCAGGCTGGCCTTGAATTCTCCTGACTCAGCTTACTGTGTTTTGGGGGTTACAGACATACCCCACCATGTTGGCTTATAAATCATTGTCAATTTTGAGAATAGAGTAATTTATATTTGGTTAGATAATAGTCATGGAATTTGTTATTTTTCTTTTCTTCTTTATTTCCCAAAAGTTCAGAAATAAAATTTTGAAATTACTCTCTGTAAATCACCCTGAGGCTTTGGTGTACATCAGTTCTTGTGGACTTGGGGTTCTTTATTTATGACAAATAATCAAAGAGATTATTGGCTTCACTATGCTATTATTAAGAAATAGATCATTTTCACGAGTAAGTACTTATCAAATTGAATCGTCCCAACTTGTGGGATGCTAGCCATTTAATTTTTTTTAGATGTAAGAGATTCAATAAAAAAAACTATTATTATTCCTCTGTAGCAACAGATATTTTTTCTCTTCCCTATTGTTTGTTTGTTTGTTTATTGGGGGATAGTGTCTTCCTATATTGGCCTGTCTGGGCTCAAAATTTGCAGTTCTTGTACATCAGATTTCTAACTGCAGGTATTTACATCCAGCTCAAATTTTCTTGATGAAAAGTAAAAATACATAGTTATTTCATAATTGATCTGTTTTATAAGTAGAATGATATGCATAATAATTTCATCTCAGACATTTTTACTTTTTATATTCATTGCTGCATTTTTTTGGTGCATGGCACTGTATCACACAGGAAGTTTTCACCAAGATTTTCTAGGAAGCTTGTAAGTATATGCAATGCTTCTGGTTTGTTATTAATCCTGCATATTCCTTTACTCAATGTGTTTCCATATTGCAATTAGTTTTGATATTGCATTTATTTGCTTATAGCTATGGTAAACAATGCTGCAATGATCAAATGCACACATGAGTCATTTTTTGCATGCTTTTATATCCAAAGACTAAATCCTCTGATTTAAGATTGCTGTGACAAGGAGTATGCATTCTTAATTTAATAGATACTCTCCAAGTAGTCTTCAACAGGAAAGCATGCAAGATTCTATGCTGGAGCCCATTTCCACAAACTCACCAAGATGACATCAGCACACTTCTGGATTTTTCTAATTAGCCACTTTTTAAAATGATCTTTAGAACCTTTGCATTTACTTTAATAAGATTTGCAGTTTTCTTATTTGTTAGTTGTGCATGTAAATCCCTTCATCCATGTTACTGTTGTGTTTTGAGGCCTGTACTAATCGATGACTTAGAATTCATTATGTATTAGGAAGATTTTTTCTTTTGTTGTGATTAGTTTCAAGTATCCCCCTCCCTCCAGTCTGCCAGGCTTTTGTAAAGTTTTTACTTTAAAAAGTTGCAGAAGTTTGTTTGTACCATTCGCTAAGGAATTGTTCGAATGAATTTAGCTAAAGGCAGTGTATTCTGGAACAGCAGGTTTTTATTTGAGTTGCTTAAAGCCTCAGGGTTCCACAAGGCATGTCTGTGGAGTTCCTTGAAATGCAGCACAATTGTGGATCAAATGTTAAAAATACATGAGTTCCCACTCCTTGAGACCATGCTAGGAAGCCACACCCAGTGCTGGAAAGCCAAGACATGAAGACACAGGGAAAATTACACAGGTTGTAATTTCTCACGCAGAAAAAAACAGCACTGAAGTTATGAGACAGCATGATTTTCAGGGCTTCAGTGGAAAACTTCTTTGTATCTAGTTATATCTCTGACCCCAGTCCCTTTCTTTTTCTTAATATTTATATAATCATTTTTGAGGAGATTTTTTTTACCACCTTTGAACACAATTCATGAGGAGTCTGAAGTGGAATGTGGTGGTTCCAGTAGGAATGCCCCCTCCCAAGGCTTATGTATTTGAATGCTTGACCCATAGGGAGTGGCATTGTTAGGAGGTGTGGCCTTGGAGTGGGTGAGGCCTTGTTGGAGTAGGTGTGACCTTGTTGGAGGAAGTGTTTCTGTGGGGCAGCCCTTGAGCTCTCATATGCTCAAGCTATAGTCAGTGTGGCAAAAAAATTCCTGCTGTTGCCTACATAAAATAGCCAGGTGGTGATGGCATACGCCTTTAATCCCAGAGCTCAAGACACAGGGCAGGTAAATCTCTTCGAGGCCAGCCTGGTCTACAGAGCTAGTTCCAGGTCAGGCTTCAAAGCTACACAGAGAAACTCTGTCTCAAAATGAAAAAAAAAAAGAATTCTATGCTCCTTCTCCAGAACCGTGTCTGCCTGCATGCTGCCTTGCCTCTTGCCATGATGATAATGAACTAACCTCTGAAACTGTAAGCCAGCCCCAATAAGGTTTTCCATGGTTATGGTGCCTCTTCACAATAGTAGAAACCGTAAGACATAATGTTTCTGAGACTGAAAGCAAGATGCAAGGACTAACTGGAGCCAATCCTCCTTTCCCTGCTCTGTCAACTTCTTTCTCACACCCTCCCCTATCTACCAGTTCCTGATGAACTCAGAACAACCCTGGAATTCTGCCAATGAAGTTCAGAAATAAAGGTCTGAGGATCTAGTCCATTTCCTGATATAAAATGTGATGAAAGGCTCCCTCTTCCCTTAGGGTATTTAGGAATCTTTGAGTGTCTCAATGTCTGTGTTCTTTTGCTTAGGAGAAATCCTTCTTTAGATAGAATGTGTACCAAACATGATACATTATTGTCAGGTTACTCTTCTTGATGGAATTAAGAAACAGGAGGGATTTGACTGTAGACTAATCAGTTTCAAAGAATTTCTAGAAGTTTTGTGGCAAGGAGAAGCTTTAGTGGTATTGATTTTGACAAATAGAAGCATTGCATCTCCATTATCTTTGCCTCACTGCTATCTGGTTAGACCTACAGAATCAACACCCGCACAAGCAACTCTTTTTATTTTGCTTCAGACATTCTGAAGTTTCTTCTCATATTGCACATCTGTGTCCCTTCCACTCACAGGCTCAGTTATGATTCTTCAGAAGTACAAAATATGTCACATTATTTAAATTTAGATAGATAGATAGATAGATGATAGATAGATAGATAGATATAGAGTTATAGTATCCTTCCCCTTAGTCTATTCTCCAGCATCTGTCCTCTCAAATAAGCATTTGGTATTCCTCACTTTTTATGTAAATCTGAAGAGACATTAATGAGATCCTGATGACTGCCCTCTGGCCTCACCCAGTGTGTCATACGGGTGTGAAAGGGACATGATGTGAATATGAGCAGCCCTCTGTGCAGAGAACAGAAGAGTAAGGGATCCCCAAAATCTAAATCATATCTTTCTTTCTGTTGTGTCCCCTAGAGGTCTTTAATTTGCCTTACAACATGAGTTTTCCTGACTTACCAAGGAGCTGTGTGCAAACTTTTGTCTCTGTAGACTGTGGTTCATCTACACCTTTAAGTTAGATGAATATCTGTGTCATTATTTAGATCGTTTCATTATTTAATTCAACTGGCTATTTTAAAGATTGAGGAAAGGTTCAACAAGTGTACAGAGGAGAGAAGTTTCTGAGACTTTAGCATCTTATAGACTGTACACGAAGTGGCAGATGTAGTCATATATGTTTTGATACCACCTATAATAGCTCCGTTGCCCCAAGGAGTAACTACAACAGTGATGGAGGAGGGTCATCTGTCTATATGTTACTTTCATTGGTTAATANCCCCTTTGGATCCCAACTGGTGTGGGAGTGTTTATGACTTACGCCTTCACAACAGGTAAGGTAGGCCTGTTCCAAACCCTAGACTGAATTTTGGAGATGTGAGACAATGACAGAATCTTCAAGATCCTGAGACCATCCCTAGCCTTAAAAACACATTCCTCAATTGTTAATATATTACTTTACATGATTAAATGTGACTTTACAGTCAGGAATCCCATAAAGAGACTAAGCTAAAATCAATATATCTGGGGGACTCCTGAGTGCAAGAATAATTGGGTTTCTGACTCTTGTGCCTGTTCTTGGAAAGCTTTTCCTCCTATTGAGTTTCTGCATCCATATTCGATATGACTCTTTTGCCTGTTCTTGGAAAGGTTTTCCTCCTATTGAGTTTCTGCGTCCATGTTCAATATGACTCTTGTGCCTGTTCTTGGAAAGCTTTTCCTCCTATTGAGTTTCTGCGTCCATATTCGATATGACAGCTTTTGCTTCATCTTTTTACATCTTATTTTGTCATGTTTGGTTGTTATCTCTTCAAAACCTACTCTCTTTGAATGAAATACAGGAAGGGAGATCTGAAGGGGACAGGAGGAGAGGTGAAAAAGATTTTGGAGGAGTAGATAAACTAAGGGAAACCATATCCAGAGCAGACTATATGAGAAAAGAATCTAATTTTAACAAAAAGAAAACAAAAAATAAAAAAGTGACTTAAATATGATTTTATTATTCAGAGTTTCAAAGTAGAAAGAATGTCTTCATTTGAATACAATTGGCAACCAATCTAATTATATCAGTTCGTAGGTAAAGAACTTTTCTGCCTATTGAGTTGAAAACACGATCAAGGAATGATTAGGGGTAGGCAACAATGCTGGTCTTAAACTCACAGATGCAAATTAAAGAGCCATCACAGAGGAAAAAAATCCAAGAAAAGGCAACAAATACTCCCTGGAATTTCCAGAAGGGCATTCAACCTTGTTCGCTCCCCGGTCTAACCTTCTCAGTCCCATGCGGCCTTGTACATAGAGAACTCTAAGACAGCAAATGTATATTGCTCTAAGTCACTGTTTATTGCATTGTTATAGCAATGAGAGAAAACTAATATACCAGATGAAGCCAAACATGAAGCCAAAATGTACTCGCAGCTTTTTAAGATCAAGTGTTAAAATTATGTAACAGAAGCAGACTTTATGCAGCCAAATTTTGCTTGTTTGCTATCCTTAATCCTCATACTGAGAAAGGCTTTGCTGGAAATTGCATTAATAAGTCAGGGTACCATTCAGTCATCAGTGCATCACTGTGCTGGTCGTTATCTTTCTATTGGTGGCCTAAGTCTCCCAAGTGACTCTTGAAGAATTGCTCCTGCACTAGGAAAGAATAATTTATAATTAATCTTTCAGACTATCACTTTTAGAAAACATGTTTGTGGAACATTTTGGAACCCTCTATATTTTACACCTGGGTTCTCACAGTATTTGCTTCCAAAATAAAGGCCAATTTATACTAAGTACATTCCTAAACTGAGTTAGAGTTTTATTAATTTAGATAATGCTTGGAAACAACACAATTTTCACTGAGAAGTTGAGAGCAATGGAGATTGCTTTGGGAGCATTTTAGAAAAACACAGTTTCAGAAATGCACTGCCACCTGGGTACTCTCTCATGGGCTTGGATCAGAGACACAGTTGTATTTCATGGCCTTGAACTGTCTTCCAAAGGAAATACAATCCTCCCCAGTCAGTGCTTAGTCATTTTGTACCAGGCAATGTGTGATAATTATTGAACATGTACATCTAATCATTGTAACTATATGGAAAACGTGTTTCAACAATCCCATTGCTCATCTGGGAAAATAGGCTCCATGAGAATATCTCTCTCTTTCAGGTCATAAATTTATCAATCCTGTAATTGGAATCACATGATGACTAGTCTGGTCTCAAGGCCCAGAAACTGTGACTCCTGAAATGTACCCCTGTTACAATGACTGCAGTGTTGCAGGCCTCCACATTACTCTATTTTTTAGTCTCTACTACAGAACCAGAGCGTGGCCATGATTATTTGATGGATAATTGAGTGACTGACTGCATAAAGAGAAATTCATGTTTGGATATTTACAATGATAGTGAGGGAAACTGGTGTTTTCAAATACAGTTTTAAGGATCAAATTACCTGCGCTGCAATAATATTAATGTTAAAAAGCAAGTTTTTTAAAAAGCATATTTTTGTGAAGACAAAAAGCTGTGTGTTTTTTATGCCTGAATTTGATCATCTCCTTTTCAGCTTGGTAAAAGCCCATGTACAAGCACACACATACATACACACACAAGTCATACACATGCACATACATACATGCATATACACATGCAAACACATATCACACACATACACACACTGTAGGTTGCCATTTTTACTTTTAAGGAATTCATGTTTCCAGATTATAGAATTTTTTCCTTCTACATAGACTAAGCATGGGATTTCTTGGGAAACAAGACATATGCTACAAAGTGTAGAGAATTTAACACACAAACATTATAGTAGCTTTAGCACATTATGGAAATTAAGCCATTATGAATTTTGTGACAAGTACATTTTGAGTGATAGAAAAAAGTTAATGCATCAACCCTTCTTCACATTATGAATCTCAGAGTTTATTCTCATGAGTCATTTTAACAGCAGAGCTCCATTATAATAGACATAGTATAATTAGATCTAATCCATAAAACATTTGAAAATGAAAGAATTTCTATCTATAGGTAAGATGAAGCAGAGGGTCCTCGAGACCCTGGCCTCCTACCTAATCACCATGTTATCTCTATAGCAATCCTGGTGTTACGGAAACCCAACATAAAAACTACTAATGTTTGTGTTATTTTGCAGAATTCTCCAAAGTACAGTGAAGATTTGCAAAGTGTCATGTTGAATTTGCCTTTACATGACTTTTATTTCTCGACTCATTAAATGTGTATTTTATCTTCAGAGATTCCTACTATTTCCAAGGTTATTCACTTTTACAAAAATATAGAAACTGAAATGTTGTGAGGTATCCACCAGAGAAGACTACTAAAACGTGGGTTCAAGCCAATAGAAACTCCTTAGTAGCCAGTCTGCAATTACATTGGGTATTTGGAAACCTAGTACAGTCATGAGCCTTTCTCCTGGTGGGCTTTTAAGAACAAAAAACACATACTCGGTTGACACACCCCTGCTAGCTAGTACTGTCATCCAGAAGTAGAGCTACAGAAGCTAAAAAGCAAGGGTAGTTCAATTTGGTACTTGTCCTTCTGGGAAAGGTCTTTGGTGGATTAGGTCTTTGTTCTCATTTGGCAGCTTTTGTCTCTGCTTCGGATCCCAAGGCCTGGATGGTACTTCCATCATGGTGTCAGTTGTGCTAAGATCTGGGGGCCTGTGACATTATTTTAGGAAAGGTTCAAGATTTAAAATGAAGTGGCGTCATTCACACAGCCTCAGTTAGAGCACTGAAGAGTTTTGAGATGTACATCTTGCTTTGCCTGTGACAAGTGTGATGCTTATCCTTGGGGAACACATAGGATGGAAGGATCTGATCTGGGAACCCTGTTCCTGGGAAATTCTCAGATTTGCTGAGCAGTTGCTTGAACTACAACTGTCATTTCTGTAGTGAACAACATTAAGAATCAAGTTCAAAACTCACTATCTTTAAGAGAGATGAGAATTGGTGCCTTTTGTCCCTTTGTTGTTGAATATTGAAGTAAAGTGATAAAGCTTAAGATAAATTTAGTTTAGTTTTGTTTTTGTTTGCTATGACTTTCATGAATTTCAGCTAAATACAATAAAAGATGGGGAAACCTGTAGCTAATTACAGCTGCTATTTTTTGAACAATTATTAAATAAATATCCAAGAACCATAAAACAGATTGTTAGGCATTCCATGATATTGATAATAAGTGTGCCAGGATTATGCTTATTTCTGCTTACAGGAGGGAAAATTGATATGAACAGAGGTTATGAAACTTTTCCAAATGTATAAATATTGAGGCTAGGCTTTTAAATTAAGTATCACTGGCTCTAGAACCCTGTGTTAGACAGCCTCTTCCATTCTTGCTTGGGTTTGGCATCTAAGTCTTGAATAATTCACACTGCTCTGCTTTGACTTGGGGCATGCTTGGAATTACAATCATGCAAGACAACAGTGCAAGCACATCTGATCTTTTATCACAAGGAAGAAGTGTTTTATGTTGTCACCCCCGTCCCCAGTCCCCAAGTGGAGAAGCCACAATCTCAGCAAGTCAATTCCTTCACTTTTATCTCTCCACCACGACACTCTCTTTTCCTGCTTTTACTCTTCCTGCTGAGTGGGTTTTAATGTGAATTGTGATGTACTTCTATATGGACCAGAAATCAGACTGCCTGATGAAGAACATATGCCCATCAGTTTCAAAATCCAACTAGATCACTGGAGTCCATTTCTATTTAATCTTTCAAAGTCGAGAAATCTATGGCAAGATTTCTCCAGTTTCCCTGGATGATTGAACTGCCCCACGTTTCCCCAAAACACAGCCAGCCCTTTAACTGCTGGTAGAGCAGTGGAAGATGCCTTTGGGAGGCTATGGGAAGGATGGCTACTCATAGTGAAGTGAAATGGCAGCAATACTAAAGAGGTCCCCATGGTGGCAGCTCTCTATGATGCTCCTTGATGCCTAGCAAGGAAAGCCAGAGAACATTATTTAAACAACTGAACTCAGGAAATCCGTATATTCCCACTGCCATACACCGCATGGAAGGAAAATGCACCCACAGAGTCAAATAAACCTTTTACTGCCTTTCTGATCCAGGGAGATAGACAGTTAATCCGCTGAAACCAGGACAAAGTGTGTTTGGGCTTATCACATAAATGGCAACAGTGTCTTTTACATTATTCAAACATGAATTTATTGAATAAAAAAGAGAGAAACTATACAAGTATGCAGAATAATCTGAATTACTATGGCTTTGCTTACTTTCTTCTCTTTGCAAGACTCTCCAGAATGCATTTCTCTGCCTTAACGTGTGGAAGAGGGTGGTTAACTATCTGTTTTGCAGCCTGAGGACTAAGAATCTATTGAAGATAGGGCAGGGTGAGTGGTAGAAGAGAGGCCAGGATTCAAGAGGAGGGAGTAACAGCCCTAGGAATATTTGAGGTCTGGAATTATTTTGTCATTGGCACAAAGAATAAAAGAGCTTCTTCTATACAGGAATACTGTGCTGTCCGTATATTAATTATAAATCTAAGCTTGAGCTCACAGCCTCCATGTCTCCTCTCCCCATTCCTACTCTCGCTTTTATCTTCCTAAGCTTCATAAAGTCTTTTGTCCATCTTATTTCAGAGACCTTTCCCCCAGCCACAGATATCTCCTTGCCCCTCTGAGCCACAGGGATATTTGCAGTGCTTTCCAAGACTGGTCTTCTTGCCTTCCTTTGTTTAGTGCAAACACTGCTTGCAGCAATTGAAACTGCCAGGATCACTGGCCTCTCCTTCACTGGAGGCTGAAAACACACTTTGGCGAGTCTTCTCTTAACTGAGCAACCTCCTTGGCAAATACAGCACAAGTAAAGCAAAGCAAAACTCTGTCCAGCGCTGCAACAGCTAACAGGAAGCCTCTTTCCCTCTTTCCCTATTTTATTTCACAGTTTTAAGCTTTGGAATTATTGTAAATTACAAAAAAATTGTCTGTAAATGTGTTGCCTAACAAGGAAGTTAAGACTCTGGAGTCCTAAGGAATAAAAAGTACATTTGTACCATGTTTTCAAATAAATAAAACTGAAGACAAAGAAAAAAAATAAATTCCTTTCAAAGGCAATGTGTGCCTTGGTTCTTTAGGAAAGCCACTTTAGTAAATGATTAGGACAAAAATTACCAGAATAAAGTGAATAGCAAGCATGAGGCACTTACCTATATTGAGAAAAATGAATAGAATACATTATTGAAACACTTGTCATTCCATAGAAAAAGAAATCTCATTTAAAGTGAGGGCATGTGAGGAACTCACGTTCTTACATACTCAATTCTCTAGCAAATAATTACAGGCTGATGTGGGTTGTGGGTGTCTTCAGAAAGTGACCGTGGTTTTGAAGTAGAACATCTTACATCATGAAAGGAAGAAGCCAAGGAAAAGGACCTTGTCTAGAATTGACAAGAATGCCACCTTCTCTTTTGTACCAGAGACTTCCACACATTCAAAACAAATCCTCAAACCAAAATAAACACATGAAAATGTGCCTGAAGAGATGAGGGAGTGGATGGGGGGAAAAAACTGCTGTTTTACTTTGTCTATATTTATTCTGGCCATAGAATAGTATCAGGCAGGAAAAGATAATCTAGTTTTCATTTCATTTATTCAGCATTTTTTTATTTATAGTTAGTTGAAACTTCTCATCTTCACTTTTTACAGCAGTTTATTGTGCAAACATAGAGAAAGAAAGAAGGAAGAAAGGAAGGAAGGAGGGAGGAGGAAGGAAGGAAGGAAATACAGAAGGAAGGAAGAAAGGAGGGA
>LOJH01033248.1:5024-16329 GCA_001685095.1 Ellobius talpinus | reverse complement strand
TATACTTCCTGCCTAGCCAATCAGTGTTTTATTAAAATACATAATTGACAGAATGCAGATAATTCTCCCACACCAGAAATCCGCAGAGTCGGTGAAACTATGCTTTTCTGTCTGAGGGGGTTTAGGGAAAAAGGTGCTCACAAACTCTCTTGATGATTTTCTTCTTTATTCTCCCTCTTTTTTTATTCTCTTTTCTTTCTCTCATGTTTTTTTCACAGCTTTTGCACCCGAACCATATCTTCTGGGCAGTACAAGAATCTAAAGGGTTGCATTCCTCTCAAGTGAATGATTATAGGTAAAGCTATGTTTTACATCTCCTCCCTCACATGACTAAACATTTTATGTATTACAGGTAAAAAACAAATTATTCCCAATAATCCACATACATTCACACCCAAGCAACTTGTTATAGATTAACCATGTGGGCAAGCAAGGTGTTCTTGTCAGGCCTTTTACTGGCAGGATGCATTATTCAGTTACAAAGAAAGGGCCAATTACTTTACTACTTATCTTAAAGGGTAATCTTATAAGGAATCTTCAGGCAATCACAAACCTAAACATTTATACATGAAAGAAAAACTAGTCAGTCAGCTGAACCTCTAGTCTCAGGGTGCACACCTATTCATCAATAACAAAAAGTTGAGGTCAGGAATTGGTGCAAGAAATTAATCGTCACCTTTGATTATTAACCAGGTTTAGAAAGGGTAGCTAACAACAATCATGTCATTTTGTATTTTCGATCCTGGCCTAATGGGTCAGACAGCCCAGCTACGTGTTTTTGTGATCTTTAGTTTATTTTCTGGGGGTATTTATCTTAAAACTATTAGCAAGGTACCTGGTCTAGCCTGAAGCTATTTTGAAGCTTTGTTTCAGTTAATGCCACATGACTGCCTCTTTTCAGCATTCAGAGAATTAGATCCAGCCTGACTCCTAGACTCAGGGGTTTTCCTTTTAATCATTAACCCAAGCATTCTCTGAAAGTGGAGCTTATGGACCTTAGCTATAAAACATGTCTCTGTATTTATTTTCATTCATCAAAACTCTGTATAGAGTATCATTATTATCAAATTAGACGGTACAGTTTAGGGAGGGGTCATCTTCTTGATAATCCACAGGTAAAAATGCCCAGTAGAACAGGATCTTTCCAAAAGATAAACACATTGTATCACACGCAGTAGAGATCTCCCTACGAACACTTACAATTCCATTACCAGAAAAAGAGAGTTGCAGCAAACATGGAAACGCACAGCAGAAGCAAAAGACATTCTAGGGTCTGCAGTCCCGTGGCCTTGCCTAAATGAGATTGGCCCATCAGAGAATTTCCTTCTGCTGGGCTGACACCAGGAACTTCCATTGGAACTCGCTGCTCCTCTGGCATGGCCAATAGCAGTTTAGTAAGATATTTTTACTGAAATTGTGTTAGCCTTTTTACAACTCTACCTCTAACACAAAACTTGCATTTAAGGTAAGCAGGAACTATAGTGACAAATGAAGACGTGAGGGTGTCTGTCATCTAATATTAGTCTCAAAGCACTTTCATGTCAGCAAAGTAGGCCCTCTGATGTTGTTAGAGTAGATTGGTAATCTTCACTGCACTTGAGGAGACTCCTAACATGTGTGAACAACCCTGAGCCCTATGTGGCATCAAACATGAGGAAGGGAGGCTTCAGTCATGCCAAATACATTGTCTTCCTAATTCAATTGAGTGGATAGGGGTGGGATGAGGGGAGGTGAGGGTCGGGAGGAGGGGACAGAGGGGGAACTGGAGTTGGTATGAAAAAAGAAAAAAAATTAATAAAGAAAAGACATTGTTGATTCAAGTAAGTGAGACAGCTACAGGCTGTCATCAGCTTTTTTGGTCTTCAACCTTTTTGAGCCTGAACAATAGAAGCCTGAACAATAGAAGCTTCAGAGCATGCTAGCTGTCAGGCTAAAGTCAGAAAGAGCAACTGAGTTACATATTGAAACTTGGCCATTATTGTAGCCCTTCAGTCCATTCCTGTATCCTCTCCCTTTGCAAGGTTTGCAGTCTTTGTTTTGTTCTTTGTTAGTCTTGTTCTGTTTTGTCAGGACAGGGTTTCTCTGTAGCTTAGGAGGCTGTCCTGGAACTAGTTCCTGTAGACCAGGCTGGTCTCAAACTTACAGAGACCTGCCTACCTCTGCCTCCCAAGTGCTGGGATTAAAACCATGCACTACGTGGTTTGCACTCTTGATGAATCTTTTGCTCACCACTACTACTACTGCTAGCTGGTAAATTTTCTCACGATAGTGATGACTTTTGTGAATATCTATGAAATGCAAGACAGCCTTCCCCACTCCCCGTGAGGATCTGTGTATTTCTCTTTCTTCAAAGATAGTCTTGTGATTTAGCTAGCAGTGTGGTTACAGATTATTTGCTTTTATTCTCTGATGCTATTTATTTATTTGGAGCTTTTTTATATTTAAGTATGAGTTGTGCACATGTGTGCCTTGTGTATAAATATGTAAATGTGAGTGCAAGTGTCTGAGTGAGCCAGAAGCCTTCAGATTTCCTGATGTAACAGGGTGTTTGAGCTACCCAACATGGATGCTGGGAGATCGACTCCAGTCCTCTGCAAGAGAAATTCATATTCTTGCACACAAAGTCATTTCTTCACTGCTCCAGCATTATTCTAATTAAAATCACAAGTCAGCATTCCAGGTCCCGATACCAATTCTACATCCAGAAACATGGGCTGTTAGGGGTTTGTTTTTAGCTTAATTTTAAAACCAGCTCAATGTACTTCTCATTCTTTTCTTCTGTACTCCTAATCAGCATGATAGCCACAGGCTTTCTGTAATGTCGGCAGAGATAGTCTTAGCAATCAGTTACTAAGCAATTTTAACTCAGGCGAAATATATTCTTCTGAAGTGATCCACATTGGCACTGTGCCTATGTACTTTTCAGCATCCTTTGAATAAATGCATGTGTGGAATCACAAATCTTATATTAGCCTCGCACTTCCATCTTGAAAGCATGCTTTACATTTTGTTCTGAACTAAACTTGTAGACCTTAGCAGAGAGTAGTTTCTTGCTCAGAATGCACACATCAATAAACTCAAAAGAGCAAAGTATCCAGAAACATGCATTCTGTCATGAAATATGGAATCTAGAAAATGCCTTAGGAATAGAACTCTAGATTAGATGCACCTTTTACTTATTGATTATCAATACTCTGTAGCCAAGACTGATTGCCTTTGGTTGAGTTTTACTCAGAGTTTATTTTAGTTATTAATTTTCCATCTTCCTAACTAGATGTTAAATATTTATTAAATATATATTAAATGTATCATCTGAGATACACTTTTGCAATGTCAAATATGTTTTCAAAAAGGAAGAGAACTTTGTTAGGAATATAGCCAGTAAGGTGATGTTGTTTAGGAGGTGGCTAATGTTTAGGAAATGATTTTATGACATATTACATTTTTAGTCATAAATTTTGTTAACAAAGAACACATGGGGAGATATATATATATATCCAAGAATAAAGCTTCATGTTTATAAATCTTAGGTTGTAATTTTTAGCAGTTTTTTTTAACCTCCATAGAAACTAAACCATATGTAGCTTTTGGGTACTATTAGAGTCTTGGGAACCATACTGAATTAGAAAAGTAGCTGAAGTTACTTACAAAATTCACAGCAGCACTATCAATCTGTCACTTTTGGCAGTATCTCACTGTAAGTGTCTAGTTTGCACTGCCATTCCTTACAGACATGGAGGTGAAAGATTTCTTCTTTGTTTGACCTTATTAGATAAGTAAGAAAATAAATTTTAGAGCTGACACCTCTCAGAGAAAGTACACAGTGGATGCAATTGGTTAACAGGGGGAGCAGCCAAAGGTTCCTAGCAGCTAGTCTGGTTCGTTTTTATGTGATTTTGCAAGTAAGAACTACTTGAATTAGGTTCTTGAATCTGAATAAAAGTAACATTTTATTTTATGTGTATAAATGTATTTTTGTGTACCACATATGTGCTTGCGTCCCTGGAGGCCAGAAGATAGCTTTGGATCCCCTAGGATGGCAGTTATGACAGGTTGTGGGTCTCTATGTGGGTTAGGGGGAATGAAGCCAGGTCCTCTGGAAGGACAATCAGTGCCCTTAACTGCTGAGCTGTTTCTCCAGAAGTTCAAAGTGTTTCAAGAATGTAGTGGCCATGAGCTCTTATTCCTATCCAAGAAGCTGTTTCCAATTGACAACTGTTTGCAAAGGTAAAATACTTTCCCCAATGTAGTCTCGCTGTTAATCACACTTAAGGTCAGGTCCCATGCCCACAGTAACTGGGCCAACACAAAACGAACTCAGTGGTATTTTTGTAGCCATTTTGTCTCATATTTCCTTGATTGGAAGATGGTTTCTGATTTTGTTGTTTTATGGGTTTTTTTGTGTGTATACATTTTTTAATGTTTTGGTTATTTATTTTTAATGTGCTTTTTGTTTATTTCCATATTTATTTGTTTTCTAAAAAAAGAAAGAGAAGGCATGGAGTTAGGCGGGTAGGAAGGTGGAGAGGATCTGGGTGCTGGGAGGAGCTGGGGAACCATATCCAATTATATTGCATGAAAAGTATTTACTTTCAATAAAAATATATTTAAAGACAAACATTTCATGGGAGGCACAGTAAAAAATGAATTCAGTAAAAATCATATTTTTTCTGGAAAATATAATGTACCTATGTGGAAGGGGAATGTTTCAAAGCTCCATACAAATGTAAGACATATTTTGTAGGGAGACTTTATTGATCATTTATTTTGTTTTAGGCTACAGAAAGGACTGTTAGGGAAGTAATTACCACACCCGCCCTGCCCAGTGAAGTTTCATTACTTGGGATCTGAAAAAAATGTAAGAAATTACCTAAACTGCTGCATAGAAGCTTATTTATTCTTTATGTTGCATGTGATTAAACATAAAATATAATTTCAAATATTCTTTTTCATTTTCATTGTTTGACTGGATGTGACTATAAAACAATGAATTCTGATGGATTTTTCTCCTTTATGTACTTCTGCTGGCCCTTACGTGAAATCTGACTAAATGATATTATATAAACAAACACACTTTTTGAGGGTCATATTTCAAAACAATCAAGAATATTTTCTAGACACAAATACTTTGGCATTCTAATCACAAGTGAAGTACATGAGATGGTTATTTTTACCTTTGTAGAGTTATTTTAAGTTTTGCATTTAAAAATTTAAATACATTTAATTATAAGGTCAAATTGTCAACCCTTTTCTGAAAATTTTCTTAGTTGAAATAAAAAAGTACTAGGAGTTTTACCTGGGAATATAAGACATTAAAGAATCACTACATTATTTTATTAAAATGAAACTAAATTAGAAGATTCTGGGGAAAAGTTTCCTTCTGTCTTTAACTTTGAAATAAATGAGTTATAACGCATTAAGATTATAATTTAATATCAACTCAACTTTTAAAACATGTGCAAATGTGATAGCCATTTTTTAGTTAAGTACTGAAATTGTTTTCTAAATTCTTCAAACAAATGAAGAAAATAAGTCACAATTGAAATACTTAGCCATGTTGAGTGTTAAACTTTCACCTCAGTAATTTTTCTTTAGATTTATTTATTCTTCAATGACAGGTGTGAATTAATCTTAACTTGAGAAGTTTAGTGGCTGTTTCTGCAGATATCACCAGAGATGTCCATATTAATTAACATACAGGTTTTTAATTAGACACAGTGAACTCTTTAAATTAATCAGAACATGTTGAGAAAAGGCAGATATATAATTAGAAGACAAAACTGAATTCCTTTAAGCACAACTGTCAGCTCAAATTTAAGTGTGATGGAAACCAGAGGAGGGTAAATTTGTATCCACTTGAAGTAAGTAACACAATGTTGTGACATTTTGTTCTAGTCTTCTCCATCTGGTAATAGACTGCGTTCTGCTAAGTTCTCAGTCAGACTGCCAAGCTTATTAAGCAAGCTACTCTCAGCCCTCTGAGTGATGCCTTCAAGGTGTGTGGTTATAGTTACTAATGCAGAATTAAGATTCCTTCCTAAGAAATGGGGGCGGGCAGAGTCTGATTGAGATTTTGAGCTGTAATAGTTTGAAATCGGTGGTCATGTGCTGGATTGAGTTGTAAGATGAATCCTGAAGACTAAACAGATTTTTTTTAAAATAAACCTAATTGGTCAATCTACTGCTATGCAAAGGAGCTGCTTTGCTATATGAATCGTTTATTGGTTTGATAAATGTATTTTAAATACATCCCTAAAACAAGTAAAATTGTGTGTGATTTTGTCTTCCTACCTTAGATCTCCCTGAAATAACAGTAACAAAATTGTGTAATTCTAGACATAAGCTTTGTGCCTGCACATGGTTTCACATCTAAGGTAATCATTGTCATAAATATCATTAAACGCTCTCTGATTTTCTTGCAGTAAATAGCTGAGTACTGATAATTATTGCTAACTATACAAGCTGTATAGCACGAACTGCATGGACTAGGCTTGTTAAACCCTGATAACAAAATCAAAGTCTCAGAAGAATTCTGTCACTACATAGATTTGTTATAGTAACCCCTGTAGCTGCAGATTTCACACTTTTATGGAACAAAGTCAGGAAACTATTCACAAGTTGTAGAACCTAAGGGTTTAACCACCCCCCACTAGAACCTTTCAGTGTATGAAAAATGAAAAATTAAGGATCATCTTTGTTCCCAGCTTTAAGAAATTGATTTTCCTTTCCCAAACTTGAAAATGGGCGGGTGGCAGGATAAGGAGTGACATGATGAAAATCTTCAGCTTTTATTCTAGGCCAGTAAAGAGCAGGAATCCAGCAACCTGAGATGCAGGGCTGTGGACAGTGCTACCTATACCAATATAGACAACGTTTGTTTAATGGATGCTAGATAGCTGTGACCCCTTCTCTTCTTGTTCTCCACTCAAAGTTACCATGATGGATTAGGATCTCCTTGGCAAAGCTAAAGCTTCCCAAGAGCTGGTTGCATTTTGTTGTTCTCCCCTTGGCCATTTATCTTCCTGCAGGTTGAATTGCACAGTTCCTTCCCAATTTCTCTCTGTGGTCTGCTTTTGACAACACAGGAAGGTAGCACATATTTCTCCCAAATTATTAATATATTTGTCTGTTGTCTAGAGTATATACCCTGAGAATACCAGCAGTTTAAATTCATGAACTATACTTACACAGGCACAAATCGAAACTTTTCGAGAATGTTTCAGATGAAATATTTAATAATTTAAATATATAGTACTGTAAACCAATATGTACCTCCTTTCTCCCAATATGTATTCCTCAATTATATTAGAACTTCAAGACCTAATTGTAGAAAATGATTATAAATGTAGAACAAAAGTTACTGGGAAACTAAATTGTTCACATCCTTTCTTCCCCTCTCCTTTATCTTCCTTTGTCTCCCACCCTCTTTTTGTTCATTCATTAATGCATTTCTTTATTCTGTACAAAGGCAAAAAGCATTTTCATATTACTAAAAGAACAGGAGTAAAACTCAGTATAAACAAATAGATTTATAACAAACAATGGAATTTTATTGCATCCCCTTAATTCAGTTTTTAAAACTATAGACAGGAAATTCCCCATTTGTTTCTAGCTCACAGAAGTATGGCTTCCTGGCATTTTTTTCAATGAAAGGTTTAGCCAAGTCACATAATGTCGGGTTCAGGAGACCTGCATTCTTGTGGCACTTCTATAACTTACCAAACATCAAGACCCATTCTCCTCTGGACATCACAACCCTGGTATCTACATAGCAAGTGGGTGTGAGTAAAAACAGGCACGACTAATGCCTCATTCAGCTCTCTGGCTTGTGTTTGTTTGGTCCACTGTGAGCACTAAGTTAATATTAAACAGCAAATAGTGATGCAGAGACTTCTAGACTTAAATGCTACAAAGGAGCAGCATTTCAAAGCTTGTTTTTCCATGATTCTTCCATTTCACTGGTGAAATTACCTGGCACAAGTGAGAAGGAAACACAGAACAGGCAACAAAACCACTTAGGAGTTTATGGGGAGAGGGTAGTGTACAGGCCTGGTGAAGGCTGGTGGAGGCGGGGGGAGTGAGCTTGACAAGGGCACATTAAAGGCTGCCTAGTGCAATGCACACAGGGGGATGACTTGGCTGAGTCATTCTCAGATGATGGAGCTCATGCATGCTTGCAAGGGCTCACGTAGCTGTGTCATACGTAGATAATGCAACGATGCTGCACGTGGATCACACGGGGTCCTTTAAGATTCCCGGGTCCATTATGCACTTCTGCCTGAGGGCTTGTTTGCACATGCCTGGCCCAGGAAGCCAGATGTGTCAGCCACGTCGTGTGGCTGAATCATGACAACTGCTGTTAAACATTAAGTCTAAAGGATCAAGATCTGACTCAGGGCAGTTCTCTTGGTAAGGGTGGGTCTGGAAGAAGAACCTGTCTTTTGATGTGGATGCTTGTGCTTTTTACACTAATCCATGAGAGCTGTGTTTTCTTTTGGATTACACAAAAAATAAAATAACATTCTAGGAAAGCATTTCTCTCACTGTAAGAAGTGGATCCACATGCATTCTGTAGGAACATATCAGTCAGATAATTAGAGTGAATGGAGACCCCATACATCATCTTCTCTCGGGGACCAGCCTTAACAAAAACACCTCTCACCAGGGTAAAGGCATGGGAACTACAAATATAGTAAAGAATATGAAGACACAAATGAAAATAATAAAACTGAGAAACATATAAGATAGCATCAGGAGGGAATTCCAGTGAGTACTGAAAATTAACAGGCATTTAATTTTCAACTGCTTAAAATACCCCTACCCCAAAAGGTAGGAGACAAAAGACTGCATTAACATGATAAAAGGAAATGAACATACCAATTGAAAGTTGTGGGCTACATTCAACATTCATAGTTAAACATTCTATAGCTACAACAAAACAAGTCATGCTTACACCCCAGACCAAAATATTCTGTAGGCAAACTACTCCCTGGGTGGAATTCAAAGTTATCTCCATAAAGTGAGCTGGAACTTAGTTGGATCCTTAGACTTTTGTTTGAGGTAGGAACAATTTACTTCCTTAGTCCTGTAGCAAAAGGTTTGGCAATAAGCCACACCCATTGACAAAAACCTTGAGAGCACAGAACTGTCTGACCAACATCTAGGTGGGGCCTTTGTTTCGGTTAGAAACATGACAAACTTGAAGGAACTAGAGGAAAGTTCCATCTCTCTGACCTTTGATCAACCTGGAAATAGGATCATAATTTCAGGCCTCCACAATCTTCTTTGGTTCTGAATCAGATGCACTTGCTGAGTAGGAGCGATGAGGCAATCACAAAATCCCAGAAGAAAACATAATACCAAGGAGGACAGGCAGCAAAAGACTCAGCAGCCCTGTTATCTCTAAAACAGTGGGGACCAGGCAAGAAGGGCTCTGTCACTGACTCAGACTGTGGAAAGACGAATGGCAGTTTCCTTGAGTAAAGCCATGGCAGTTTTCCAGTGAGAAGGAGGAAGAAAAGGCAAGAAACCACGTCAGGGTGCAACATCACATACTTGCAGCTGGAGATCCTCCTGTTAGTGAACCAAGTCTCAAAGAAATACTATAGGTTTTCTCCCACTTTTAGTTCCTAGATTTTATAGAGAGACACAAAATCACATATGTTTATATTTTAGTTAGGGTTTCTATTGTGATGAAACACCATGATCAAAAGCAACTTGAACAGGCATGGTGATTTGAATGAGAATGGCCCTTCTGGGTTTCTATGTTTGAATGGTTTGCTACTGCTTGGTGGAACTGTTTGGGAAGGAGTAGGCCTGTTGCTTGGTAGGAATCAGTGTGTCACTGGGTGCTGGCTGACTTTTCAAGACTTTTGCCATTCCCATTGTGCTATCTGCTTCCTATTTGAGGCTTGAGATATGAGTTCCCAGATGTCCTGCTGCCATAACTTCACTCTACTACCATCATATTCTCTAAGCTCATGAAATGAAACCTTATTAAAATGTTTTCTTTTATCAGATGCCTTGGTCATGATGTTTTGCCACAATGGTAGAAAAGTAGTACAGGGGCAAACAGCTTATTTAAGGTTACACTTCCACATCAGAGTCCTTTGTTGAAGGAAGTCAGGGCAGGAACTCTGGGAAGCAGGAACACAAGCAGAATCCATGAAAGACCACTGCATACTTGCTTGATTCCTATGACTTGCTCAGCTTGCTTTCTTATAGCATCCAGGACCACAAGTCCATGGGTAGCACCTACTATAGAATGCTGGGCCATCCCATTTCAGTAAGCAATCAGGAATCCACAACCCAAAGCCTGTCCACAGGCTAATCTGGTGAGGGCATTTTCTCAATGGAGGTTCCCTCTTCTGAAATGACCCTCGCCAATGTCATGACTTAAAACTAGCCATCTGAGTACATATGATAGTCAACAATTTTTTTATAATGTACCTGTAGATAATTTGAAGAATGTGTTTTGAATATGAAAGGATTCATAAGGGTCAATGACCAGTCTGAAGATACAAATGTTGAGAAATTATCTTTTAAGTTAAGATATGAGCCTTAATATATGATCACTACCACTGATCACTGTGAGAACTCCTTCCAAATAGATATAATCATATTGTATAATTGTATAAAATATTGTTCAAAGGAATATGACAATGTAAGAATGAAATTTTTTAATTGGTAAGACTTTTATCTAAACAACCAATGTGTTCTTCTTGAGGTAAAAAGAAAAAGATTGTTTCTATAATGGTCTGTCCTGTCCCTTTAAGAGACAAGCCACTCAATCCCTCCCCTGTCTGCAAGCTGATCTTCAGCTTCCTGCCTGAGTCACTTCTCTTTTCTTCTCTCTCGAAGAGGCAGCTTCTGTCTCTCCCTTCTCCCCACTTCTCCCCACTTCTCCCTCCCCCTCTTCTCTCTCTCTCTCTCTCTCTCTCTCCTCTTCTCCCCTTTCCACTCCATGACCCACTAAATAAATATACAACCTCTGTTATGAATTTGCAGCGAGTCCTGAGAGCAGAGGGGGCCAGGCAGCGGGTACTGAGAGCAGCCAGCCCCGGGCAGGGCCCAGGCACACCACGCAGCAGGTTTTGCTGTGGGTCCCCAGCAGCTTGCTGTGGGGGTCCTGGTGGTGGCAGGTCCACAATCCAAGATGGCTAGTCCTGGTGAGCCCGGCAAGCAGTGTGAGCAGGTGGCAGGTGGGAGGCACATAAACAGGCACATCGTACAGAATAGAATTGGAGGGGTTTGGAGAGATGGCTCAGTGGTTAAGAACATTGCCTGCTCTTCCAAAGGTCCTGAG
>LOJH01033247.1:0-16329 GCA_001685095.1 Ellobius talpinus | reverse complement strand
GTCCAAGTGGATCAAAGACCTCAACATAAATCCGGTTACACTGAACCTGATAGAAGAGAAAGTGGAAAATAATCTTGAATGTGTTGGCACAGGAGGAAACTTCATGAAAAGAAAACCAGTAGCACAGGCACCGAGAATTGAAAATAAATGGAACCTCATGAAATTGAAAAGTTTCTGTAAGACAAAGGATACCGTCAAGGACAAAACAGCAGCCTACATAATTGGGAAAGAGCTTCACCAACTTCCTATCTGACAGGACTAAGTTCCAAAATATATAAAGAATTCAAGAAACTAGATATCAACAAACCAAATAATCCAATTTGAAAAATGGGGTACAGATCTAAACAGAATTCTCAACAGAAGAATCTCAAATGGCCATCAGGGAAATGCAAATCAAAAAGATCCTGAGACTCCATCTTACACCTGTCGGAGTGGCTAAGATCAAAAACACAAGTGACAGTTAATGCTACAGAGAATTCAGAGCAAGGGAAACTCTCCTCCATTGCTGGTGGGAGTGCAAACTTGTACAGACACTTTGGAAGTCAGTGTGGTGGTTTCTCAGTCTAAGTTTAAAGTGACAAATTTAAACATATTCTAACGTGTCAGCTGAAAATTCCTTTTTGATTTCTTTTAAAATATAGTTTTCTTGGTAGAAGAGTATTATTATTTAATAAGTACCATTTTATCCTATTGTTTTAGAGTAGATGATACTGACAACGCTTTTCTAATTTTTTTAATGCGTATGTGTGTGTGCCGACATGATTTATGTGTAAACATGCACACACATTCACACAAAGGTCAGAGTATATGGTATCTCCTGAAACCTGAGTTACAGGCAGTTCACAGCTGTGATGTAGATGCTGGGAACCCAATCCCAGTCATGTGGAGGAGCAGTAAGCAGTCTAACTGCTGAGCCATCTCTCCAGCCCCAAAGACAACAATACTTATTGAAAGATCCTAACTATACTTTCATTACAACTACAGTTCATCCAGATTCATTAGTTTGTCTTTTCGGAAGATAAAATAGAAACATTGCAATAATCTCAGGGTTCCTTTTTGTCATGGTAGTGGAGCAGACAGCTGGTTTCAAGGGAAGGCTCCCTGTCTCAAAATATCTCCTACACTCTGGTGTTCCCATGCTTGACATTCCACGGCAGAATAGCGTTCCTTGTATTACCTATCTCTTCTCAACTCAGTCCATTAGCAAATGCTGTTACTACCACAGTGGACTGACTGTTAACATTTGGAGAGCATCTGTGTGTGAGCAAAGCATGTAGGCAGATTTACACTTTGTGCAGTTGTGGAAGATGGCGATGTTGTTACCCATTTCACAGAGGAGTAAACTGTTGCTCACAGGTACTGAGCAGTTGTGTCAGATTCTGTATTGAGCATCGTCCAGCCTAAGATTTAGGTTGTGTTTCTTTCTTTTCTTTAATTTTTTTTTACTGAACTTTATAATATAAATTATAAAGCAACCGTCATTTTTCAGATTAACTTTTCTCAAACAAAAGAATTACAAAAACATGGGCAATGATTGTCTCAGGAAGGATAGCGAATATTTCCTTTTTTTTCTCATACTTGCTAGACTTACTAATTTTTGATATTACTGAATGACAATAATTATGTATTAGTGATAATTAAGATAAAAATTGGTAGAAAATTAAAATTATTAGAAGTATAATGAAGGATTTTGCATTGTTCCTTTATAACATTATTAAAATAAAGTTTTCTAGTTATCATTTTATTTATACTTCTCAGAATGTTTTATTTATGCTTATTAGATCAAGAATATTAAAAAACAAAGTCTTAGTTTAACTTTCTTGTTTCATGACTGCTCATCATATAGGATCTTTAGTTGAAGAATTTTGTCCAGTAAATTTGAACACATTAGGAGATTTTTCATATTGCCCTGATTTCATAAATGAAACTGTGCAGGAGAGCCATCTTTTGTTTACACGGGAAATTTTTAAGAGACAGTCAAAAATATGTCCACAGTCGTGCACTTAAGAGCTGATGAATCTATAGAGAGTTATCATTGTCACTTGAAGCCCACAGTCTACACTGGACCATATTCTTTGGGCACAACATAGCATGGACTTGGCTGAAAATTTAATGACATCCATCATTCTAGTATTGTAAAATAATAATAATAATAATAATAATAATAATAATAATAATAATGTCCTAAAATCATCTGCAATCACCTTCCTTCCACAAACCCTTCACAACCATTAGTTTTGCATTGTTTCCATAGTTTACAATCCCTGGAATGAGAATGTCGGAATTGGTTCTTTTTTACATGTCTTCACTTGCTAATAAGCTTTTAAAATTTCTCCATGTTAAAGGAGATATGTGTGTGTCTTTATATTTGACACATTAACAATTTTCATTGATTCTAGAAAATGCAAACGTAAGTATTTTGGTAAATAAAAACTGGTGTATATCTTATGGAAATATTTTTTCACACAGTAGATGGCTTAGTGTTTAAAATTATGGTATGATTTGGGCCTAGAGAGGGCTAACAGCATGGGTTGCTTTTCAGAGCACCCAGGTTGAGTTTCCAGTACTCAGTACCTACTGACTCATCTGTAACTTCAATTACAGATGAATCTGATGCTCCCTTCTGGTTTCCATAGTACCAGACACTCGGGTGGTGCACTTGACATTTATGCAGGCAAAATACCCATACACAAAAATAATTTTTTTAATGTAAAGAAGTTATGATTCATGGGAATAAAGATAATTGGAAGTAATTTGCATATATTGATTAAATATTGTCACCTCATGTGTGTCTGGGGAGCTTCCTCCATATCTTTTGTGGCTGAGTGTTCATTTCTGCTTAGCTCTAAATACTGTTCCTTCAGGTGCCTGCACCACTTTCTGTGCATTCACAGCTGAAGGCCCTCTTGGGTACTTGCAGGTTTGGATGTCTATAAGTAAAGTTGCTATGAACATCCCCTTGTTGATGGAATTTATGTGATACTAGTTTTCAGTTTATATGTGTTGAACTCAAGGTATGAAGCTGGGTTGCATGGTAAGAGTATATGTAGTTTTTTGAGAAAATGCCGAATTTCTTCCAAATTGACTGATCCATTTTGTATTCTTCACAGCAGTGAATGAGCATCCCTGCTGCTCTGTACTTTGCCTGTGTTCAGTATTGCTAGAACTTTGGATTGGGACCATCCCTATAAAGGCCTTTTTTGAATTTTCAGTCCTATAATAATATAGGATATTAGGCAATTTCTCGCATGCTTATTTATTATTTCTTATATTAATCTTTTTGGTGAGGTATTTGTTAATTCCTTTTAAAATTAGGCTGTTCCTTTTCTGTTTTTAGGAATTCTGTGTGTATTTCGGGTAACAAGCTTTTGTCTAGTTTTGCAAGTAAGCTAATGTTTGTCTCACAGGCTGGTTTAGGAAGTGTCCTCACTTGTTTTCTGAAACAGATTCTAGAAATGTATAATTTCTGCCTTAGGCATTTGGTAAATTTATTGGTGAACTCATTAGTGTTAGTTGCTGTTTTTGAAATATATTAAAATAGCTTAAATATATTCACTTAACTCAAATTGTGTATTTCTTGGTGTGTGGGTTTGACCAGCTCTGAGTTGCTCACATTTCCTTTTGTTGTCTGTCTAACCCGAGTGGCAATGCCTCTTTGTAGATTTAAATTGCATTTCACTCACAATTAATGATACTGACATTTTTTCATGTATCCCTTGGTTCTTTGTAAAACTTCTTTTGAGAATTGTTTGTTTAAGTCTACTGCCCATTTGAAATCTTATTATTATTATCCTGCAATTAAGTTGAATTCTTTGTATCTTCTGTATTTAATGCCTCGTCAGAAGTGTTTAGTAGTTTTGATTTTAGTTTTTTTTCTAGGGCTTAGTGTTGATGATAACATAGCAGGATTTCTAGTTTTCTAGTCCAACATAATGGTGACATACTTTCTGATTGGATGCTTTGAATTACTAGTTGTTAATGAGAAGCACTATGCTAGGATGAGAAAGGAGGGGGAAGAAGGTACTGCAGGAGAGATGTGGTCAGTTTACCCTTCCACACTGGGGATGGGGTACTAACCAGCCCACATATACACATGGACACTGACCCTCCCAAATGCTGCTTTCTGTTTTGCTTTCTCTTATTCTTCAAGGAGCTCCTGCTTCCTTTACCATACTAACTAACCAATAAATTATTTTTTTATTTTTCTTTGATTTTAGTAAATAACTTATTGCCTAGTTACACAGTTGTTCTTTCTGTAGATTGAGAGTCACATGCTATCTTACCCCCAGCAGTTATTTTCAGTGAGTAGCAGTAGACTTTGGAGAGTAGTTGGAGAGGACAATGGAGGGTTCATCTTACATGTGTAAGTATTGACCTTTCCATAATATGATTCACTGGAGTGTTTGAAGCAAAACTTCTTATCATCATTAAGTTAATAGAAACTTCTTATTCAGAAACACAAAATTTCATGGATAAGATACCATTAGAGAATAAAGGCCTGATCTTAAGCATTTTGAAGAAAAATGAATTTATTGGAATTTTGTTCTTTACACATAGGGCAAAAGTTGGATCGTTAAAAGAAGTTATGAAGATTTCCGGGTACTTGATAAACATCTTCATCTCTGCATTTATGACCGCCGATTCTCCCAGCTCTCAGAGCTTCCCCGGTCTGACATCCTGAAGGACAGTCCTGAGGTAATCATTTAGAAACCCACAGAAATAATAACACAGGGGAGTCAGTCAACATTTTTGTCACCGTGGAATACAAGAGTACCTAGGATTCCTAGGATTGCTTATTTCAGAAGAGAGACTTACTAGGATATTCAGAAATAAGCAAGCATCAGTGGATATTTTATGAGGGTGGGAAAACCTCGTAATGATGGTAATGTTAATAGTAGTCAATATGTTTAGCAGATCATTCTTCTAAGGAACATGAAAATATGAAAGCCAAAGATATGAAAAGAGTTAAATTGCTAATGAAATCCATAATGAAGCAATGCTGTTGGGTCTGTTTTGATGGCAGGCTGTGTCTATACAATCATTTTCACTTTTGCAAAATTCCTAAAAACATAAAAATTTAACCGTATGTATAAAGAAGAAATTCTTTATCATGCCAATAATAAAAAAGTACAATTGGAATAAAAATTGTGAGTAATTTTGAAAATAAATGAGATACATTTTGTGGGAAAACAAAATACAGCCCCAGCCCTTGTATAGGATGATTGTAGAACAGGATGAGTAGGAATCTGTCACACAAACACCGAGTAAATAGTAGCTGAGGACATTGCAGAAGGCATTTGGAAGTAAGATTATCGGTTCTGGGGGAGAATATGTCCATGAAATGAGAGCATATTTTTGTAAAGTAGAATAATCAAATCTTGAAAATGAAATATCATGTACATCAATAATAGCAGATCTAGATAACTGGACAACATACAGAAAGAGACAGCTACAGAGAATTAGTGAGCTGTATACCACATTATAAGCAATAGCCACTGAAAAGGTCAGGATTTAAGACGTGAGAAGACATTTGGACCTGTGGAGAATAGGTACAGAGTAGTCCTTACTCCTTAGAGTTATAGGAGGAGAGCAGATGTAAGGGAATAAATAAAAATTAATCTGGAAAACTTTGTAGAGCTAAAGGAAACAATGTTTTCAATTTCAGGGAGGCTCCTTAAAATTCTACCAGACAACTTAGTGAAAACCTCATACATGTCTTAGTTACTGTTACGTTGCTGTGACAAAACACTCTAGCAGAAGTAACCTAAGGGAGAAAGGATTTACTTTGTCTTCCCCTTTCAAAGAGATAATTTGTCATGTCACGGAAGCCATGGCAGCTGGCAGGGACATCATGGTGGCAAGAGTAAGAGGCTGACTGGTCACAGTCCATGCACAGGGAGAACAGGAAGTAGATATGGGTTATAACACTGTAAGGCTTTATAGACAGAGGTTGCTTTTTTGTTTCCTGGCTACCCAGACCCGAAATAATCACACAAAAACTGTATTATTATGCACTGCTTGGCCTGTTAGCTCACGCTTTTTATTGGCTAGTTTTTATATCTTAAATTAACCCATTTCTATTCATCTTTGTATTGCCATGTGGTTGTGGCCTACAGATAAGATTCTGTCCAGCATCCAGCACAGTTTCCTGTGGCGGCTACATGGTCTCTCCCTGACTTTGCCTACTCTCTCTTCTAGCCTGACTATAGGCCGAAGCAGATCCTTTTATTAATCAATGATTGTAAAACATATCTACAGCATGCAGAGGGGAATCCCATATCAAAGCTGTCCCAGTGACCTGTTTCATCCAACAGGCTCCACCTACTGAAGGTTCTACTACCTTCTAGACAGTACCACCATCTGGGAAGCCAGTTCTGAAACACATTAGAATATGAGAGACAGTTTACATTCAAGCAGCAACATTCTGCCCTTTGTCCGTTTCATGGCCATCTCTCAGTGTAGGATGCATTTGGTCCAACTTCAGAAGTCCCCATGGTCTTTGACAATACCAACACTTCTAACATCCAGTTTTATTTTTTTCTGAGACTCAAGGCATTCTCTTGTGTGACACCCTGCAAAATCAAAAATCGAATTGATGTAATTCTAACATAAAATGTCATTGAGTAAACATTCCCATTCCAATGGGGATGAACGAGGCAGAGCAAAGAAAGATTTGACCAAAGTGAGACTAAAATCCATCAGGAAAAATACCACATAGCTCAGTATCTATCATTTGGTACTGATAATGGGGTCACTTTAGTTACAAAGGAATTTGACAACCACACCCGTCTAGCTATGCTGCCTGTAGTAGGCATATCCTTTCTCTAGGACTGACACGTCTTCATGTGTGCAGCTTTCTTCAGTGGGCATCCCGTGGTCCTGGCCTCTCAGCAGGTTTCACTTTCATAGCTTCACAGAGTAGCCCTCTTCTTCCTTGCAGGGAATCTGACCCTGCCACTTGTTTAGCTTCATGGCTCTCAGGAACTGTGGCCAGACTGTGAATTCCTCAGTCTTGCATCTTCCATGCTTGCAGAACTAGCACCACCTAGATGATCCTTGACAAGTTCTGCTGCCTCCTAAGGTAGAATTTGGTCCTCTTGGTTGTAGTTTTGTTTTTGACAGCGTTATCTAAATTTTTAAAAATTTGAGAATTTCATACATGGATACAGTGGAATAGACACATCCCTTTATTTCCCCATCTACCTTCCCTGTACCCTCTAAAACATGCCCCTCCATGCCTTCTTTTGATAACCTACTAAGTCTAGTTAGTGGTGTACATGGGTGTGTGGCCATCCATAGAAGCTTTGGAAACTTACCAGTGGCCATACTCTCCAAGCAGAATGATTCCCTCCCCTTCCCCTCAATTTGTCAGCTGCTGGTAGCTCCTCAGTAAGAGTGGGGCCTGAACATTGTCGTCCCCATCTTTGCTGGGATTTTAGATAGTTTGATCTTGTAAGTAACCACAGCTAGTATGATGAGTGCAGTAGCCACTTCATATCTGGAAGACAGTGTTTCCATAGCACTACTCCTATCCTGTAGTACTTAAACTCTGTTTCCTCTTCCAAGCTGTTCTCTGAGCCTTCAAGGACGTCCTAGGGTAGGGGTACTAGATAAAGATGTTTCCTTTGGTGATGAGCAATCTATTCTTTCTTCTTACCACTTTGACCACTGTCTACATTGACTGCTGCCTATGGCAGGGGGTTGGGTGCAGATTCTCTAGCCCATGTTAAGAGCACTGCCCCCATCTATAGGTATTCCTACAAATATTTAGAAGGCAATTTGACAGACATCATGACTATTTGGCAAAATAACAATAACATGCAGTATCTTAGGGTCTGTGATTTTCTAGGCCTTGTGTAGGCTTTTGACACAGGATTATTGTACCATACATGAAATTCCCTTCTGTGGAGAAGACATCAGATCCAATCAGAAAGTGTTTAGCTATCCTGTAATGGATAGATGTACAGATGTAGGTTCTGTATCATCCTTCTGCCTCAGATTATCATGTTCCAGAGCACTGAGCTGTACCGTGGTGTAGGATCACATGATATTGCTGCCTGTGTACAGCTATATGCATGGGAGATTACAGCCATGGAAAGTATAGAGGAATATGGGGAAAACAGGCAGAAAAGCCACAGACATGTATCTTCTAATAAATACCCTGTGTATTTTCAATACAACAATAGAAAAAAAGGTCATAAAATCAGAACCTCTACAGTATGGCCTTTGACGATAAGGTGTTAAAAACTAAATATCCCACAATAGACAGTGGCTGAATTATTCTTTAAAAAATACCATCGTTTCAGTGAAGAATTCTCTATAGCTATTACTTTTTAGGTGTTTCAGATAGGGGTCTCTCTGTGCAGCCCCAGCTGGCCTCACAGAGATCACCTGCCCCACGTTCCTGGTGCTGGGATTAAAGGTGTGTACAACCATGCCCACCCAATGTAATTATTAAATGCCCAAAGATCTGTAGGGTTTTTTCCCTCCTAAAAATAACCTTTTTACAAAATGTAGAGATTTGCTCATTCCTATGAGTTACAGTGACTCTTTCTTTTCAGTCAGTTACTCAGATGCTTATTGCTTACCTGTCACGCCTCTCAACTATTGCTGGCAACAAGATCAACTGTGGGCCTGCCCTTACCTGGATGGAGGTATCTGTCTAATCATCTTGGTGAAAGCTTATTCTAAAATGATTTACTTAAGGACTTTATTGAAATCTGATAGTTTATGAGTTTCACAAATAAAGAAATAAGGTATGTTCTCATCTTCTAGGAGAATTGATACCTGATATTTTTAATTTTAATTTTAATGTATATGCATGTCTGCATTTGTGTTGTGTGTGCCTGCTACCCCAAATAGCCAGAGGAGGGCTTCAGATGCCTTCAAACTGAAACTTCAAATGATATGAACCATCATATGTGTGCTGGGAGATAATCTTTACAAGAGCAGCCAGTGCTCTTAAATGCTGAGCCATCTCCCCAGCATAGTAGTTGATATTCTGATATTAAATCTTTCTCTTTAATTAGAAAATATTTTAATATATTTTATAAACCTATTTATAAAATATTTTATACAGATTTTAGATAAAATTTAATAACATAGATCTGTTTGTAAAAGAACTATCTTGTTATACAGTATTATGTTAATGGATATTTTGTAAGCTATTTGTTTTTCATTTCTTTAAGAATTGAAAATATTTTTTTATTTATGGACAGTTAATCTTTTAGAGGTCCCAATTTAAGAGTGTCTTAAGATATTAACTGTTAATTTGTGTATGTAGAATTATATATTCTTTCCTCCTAGTAAAAATTGAGATACTATAAGAAAAGAGGGATATGGAACCCTGAGCCAAGCCTGCTTGCACTAAAACTATGACTTTACCTATGTTGGTTGAATGATCTTAGAAGAATAATTTAATTTCTCTTAAATTAAATGGCTTTCTCCAGTTTTTAATCTTCCCCTTTAAGTGAAGGTAATGACAGTATATTTTGAGATTATGAGAATTAAATAAAATCCCATACATTATATGCACAGCACACTTACTGCCATCTGTATATTAGCTACCTAATAAGTGATAGGATTTTAAGGATTTTGTTGTTGTTGTTATATTTGTGGGGTGGAGCATACATGTGGCACAGAACATGTGTGGAAATCAGAAGACAACTTGGAGAAGTTGATTCTCCCCTCCCAACATGTGGGTCCAAAGGGCTCAAACCTAACCTGCTCAGACTTGGCACGTGTGTTGACCTGCTGAGCTGTCTTGCTGGCCCTCATAAATGAGAGATTTAAAAAGAAAAAAAAAGACTTTTTGGGCTTATTGTCTCTCTAAATTGAATCTCTGTTTATGGGTGGACAAGTCCCATGACTTTAGACATTTCATGGTACTTGATTTTCATTGTAGATTGACAATAAGGGGAACCATCTTCTAGTTCACGAGGAGTCATCCATCAACACTCCTGCTGTTGGTGCTGCCCATGTCATCAAGCGGTATACTGCTCGGGCCCCTGATGAACTGACCTTAGAGGTAAATGATTAGAAAGTGTTAATTGTCCTCTGGTCCTTGCTACCTTTATTGCCTGTCTCTAGCTGTTTTAAGAATTCACTTAATTAAAAAAAATATGAAGACATGAGATTTTTCTATAGTCTTTTATCTTTTAGCCTAGAAAGCTTTCTAATTTTATTTAAATGACTATTTTCTTCAGCTTTTACTGTCAGTGTCTCCCATATCTACCAGGAAGTCATCCTTGGTCTTACTCTATGGGGACTGCATACTCCAAAGGAGAGTTGGATGCCTTTCAGAATGACTCTCATCCCTCTGACATGCAGTCGTGGTTGCCTTGTTCATCTCAGCAAACATAATATCTAGTACTTATTGGGGTGCTGAGTTATCAAAGGAGAGGCTAAGAGTAAAATGAGTATTTCTTGCTGTCATGTACAAAAGGAAGGGGTTTTAAGTTTTTGTCTACAAAAATATGTGTTGGCTGATAAGAGGCAAAATAAATGCTAACCGTTTTTCATTTATCAGTGAGTGAGCCATATAACATCCTTTTATTGCTGCTCCATTCACAGTAACAAGGTTATGTCGTCAGCAGATGAATGGAGAAAGAAAATGTATATGTGCACAATTAAGTTTTACTCAGCTATGAAAGGAGAACAGTATTATGTCATTTTCAGGTTAACCGAGGGAACTGGAAACCATAATTTTAAATGAAATAAGCCAGACTTAGAATGACAAATATCACGTTGTCTTTCATATATGGAATCCAGAATTAAATATGTCTGACTGTTATCTATCAAACATGAAAGTGGAGAGGGTTTATTTGCAAGAAGGAAACCAGGGAGGATAGTGTGAGAGAGGACAATAGAGGATGATGGGACCAGAAGCATGGTGGGGAAAGTGTGAGAGGGGGCAACAGAGGATGATGGGACCAGAGGGCATGGTGGGAATAGGTGAGAAAGAGCAGTAGAGGATGATGGGACTGGAGGGCATGGTGGGAATAGGTGAGAAAGGGCAGTAGAGGATGATGGGACCAGAGGGCATGGTGGGGAAAGTGTGAGAAAAGGCAACAGAGGATGATGGAACCAGAGGGAATGGTGTACTTGTGCAAAAAAAAAATTAAGCCCATTATTTGCACATCACACATGTGCTAATAAAAATTGAAAAAGGAAGTAGAATATCTAAATCCAGTTGTCTATCATAAGAATGAAATGTTTGATCATGCTGAGGTCTGAAACATGTATCTCTGGTGTTCATTTTTATTCACTGCATTTATGATAGTATAATAAATTAATAAATCAGCAAATGTGTGTTGATTAAGCAAATAAAAGGAAAAATAGTGTAACAATTTTATAGTTTAAAATAAGAACCGTTCCCAAACTAAACTGTTAGGCTTTGCATATAAAAATGCAAGTATTGAAATGACTCTTGACATGACTCTTGACAAACATGAAGATTGATTATTTGTGACCCAAAAAATCAGTGTAAACATAAAAGGCAGATTCCTTAGCACAAACTGTAGTAGTAACAATCTTGCAGATGTAGCCCTGTCATCATAGCTATTAGCATTTTTCTTTTTAAATTTTATTCTTACTTTGGAATTAATCTATACTGAAAAATTGTATTTTGTCATAAAAATTCTCTGTTAATAAATTTTAATGCTAAGCATTGTGGCACATGCCTTTGGTCCTAGCACTCATGAGGCAGACAGGCAGGTCTCTGAGTTTGAGGCCAGCTTGTCTATGTAATGAATTCTAGGACACCCAGGGCTATTCGTGAGACCTTCTTTTGATGAATAAATAAATAGAAATTAATTTGAATGTTTAATTATAAAATATATATCATACAAATTAATTTCTAAACTTTAAAAACAGGGAAGTTAACAAGTTTCACCATTTCAATACTTAATATATATTTTCTTTTAAAGTTTAATATTTTTTAAAGATTTTAATTTATATTAAAGATTCTCTGAGAATTTCACATATGTATGTAGAGAATTATGATCATATGCATCCCGATTTCTTCCCTTCACCGCCTCCTCAGTTCTCCCCTAACACTTTGCCCCTTCTAGTCTCACATTATCTTCTTTCTCAGTAACGTATTAACGCCAGTTAGTGCTGCCCATATGTGCATTTTTGATGAAAGAATATAACTTCTACTAAATATATGTTTGAAAAGTTTTGTGTTTATGATTTGTTCATTGGTATAAGCTTATACATTGCCATTTACAATGAAGAAATTTGATTCTTCAGTGGAGTATTAGTATCCTTCTACTGATAGTGGAGTTAGTGGGCTTTAGAGTTGCTAAGAACTCATCTCAAGCTTTTGTGTGATTAAATAAGATATGTCAGGTATTCAGGGTTGTGCTAGTATGAACATGGTAATCAGTATTAATAGATACTATTACTCAAAATATGTGTAATTAGTGCTGTCCTTTAGACATAACTTTGATCACTGATAATAAGAGCAGGAACAAATTTCTAAAGCTCCTTAACTGATGTCTCAAAAAACTGAAAGCACTATTGAATCAGAAATTAATTGACATACATAACCCAGGCTTTGCTGCTTAGGACTAGAGTATTTGTGGTTTTCCTCCATGGTCATCTGGCTGGCTGTTTTCACCAGCATACAAAAGATATCATACAAAGTTTATACCGAATACCTGTTGTTTGCACCATAGTATAACAAAACCATCATAAGTTGACAATTCTTTTCTAGCAGAAGTGATAGTGATGGTGATGGAGTAAGCCTCACTTTAAGTATTATACTGACTGGGGCTGGAGAGGTGACATGTCAGGTAAAAACACTCATTGCTATTGCAAGGACCCAGGTTTGGTTCATAGAACCCACATAATGGTTCACAACCATCTGTAATTCTAGTTCCAAAAGCTCTGGTGCCCTCTTTTGATCTCTGCAGGTACCAGACACACACAGGGTTCGCAAATACGCATACAAACAAAATGCTATGCAGAAAAATAAATAAATCTTTAAAAACGTATTATGCTGAAATCTAGTTTTTGAAAGCACTGCACTTCTGTTAGCTAAATCAGTTTTGTGTGTGCTATTTAACTTTCAGTAGAATACCCTTTAATAAAGGGTAAGACTGTTAAAATTATTTTTTAAAAGTCAGCATGTTTTCCCAGAATTTATTAAAGCATAAAATAGTACTTTGCTTTTTTATGTAATTCATATGTTAATTAAAGATATGGCAATTGGTTTGAAATCTATCAAAAAATGTTTTACTTAAAATTTTGATTCCCGCAGGTGGGAGATATCGTTTCTGTTATTGACATGCCTCCTAAAGTATTAAGTACATGGTGGAGAGGCAAGCATGGATTTCAGGTAAGCAACACAAACACTAAATGTGGGAAAACTCAAAGAACATTTTCTGTATGTTCCATTAGTGTAGCTGTTTACAAGATGTGCCAGGAGATGGCATTAGAAATGCTCAAAGATGTGCATGATAATGGTGTTAGCCCTGATTCCTGAGTCTAGTTGTACTGTGCTGACTTTCTCCCCCTCCCTCCTCTCTCCTCTTCGCCCCCGGCCTTCCATTCCATTCCTGAACTGGCTAGAGCCAGAGTGCAGGCAGTCTCAGGCTGAGGACCACTTTCCAGGTGATCAGAGCTATGAATATGCCTTGCTTCTAATTGATTTCAAATAACAATTCACGTATGTTTTCTGTTAGAATTTTCTGAGTTTCATCAGTTTTTTTTCTATAAAAATGAATCAGTGTGTTGATGACAGAACAGTTAGAACTGGAAGATGTTTCATTTACCTTTTCCACATATGTTTCAACAATTTGATATTTGACAGTGGCCATCTTTTAGCAGTCTATAGCTTTAACCACTTGGCCACTTTATCACAATGGCATCTTTTAAATGACCTTGCACTAATATATATATATATATATATATATATATATATGATCTTATCTGTTAAAACTACACAGAGTACCCTCTGAAAATGTCTTAAATTATATTCTTAATCTGTACCCAAGTTTTTGGAGGGAAGGATAAGATTCTTGCTGGTAGTTGTGGCTTCCCTATAGAACTGTTGCAAAAACATAAATTATATTATAAAGTTAGATATTTAACTGTTATGTAGCTATTTTAAGCTTTACCTATTTAAGAATTCTGATTTTTAGCTTTTTATTAAATGTGCATATTTAGAAAATATTAGTGTAGTTAAAACTGTGCAGTGTGTTAGTTAATTATAAGCTCTGGTGCCAGTCTGCTTGGCTTTTGTCTAGTGCTGTCTTGACCATATTTTTCTGATGCTGTGTCTTCTCAAATGGAGATCACAGGACTTTACTTGACCTCACAGTTTGTCCTAGAGGTCAGTTGGGTGAAGACAGAAATGTTAAGTGCTTGTAACTGGCCTAATGTATATATTATTTTGTTCAATAAATACTAATGTTAAAACTTAAATGTTTTTATTTGAAATTTTTAGTTTTATCATTTTTGTTACAGCATAGACAACAATTTAATTTCCTAAGATCAGAACATTGTCATCTTCATTTTGCTACACACTTTATTTGTGTAATTGAACATTTCTTTCTTCTAATTTCTTCAGAGCTCTGAGTATTAAGTGCTTTTGATGAATTGTGAAACTGGGTATGAGATGGCTTGGGAGGTAAAAGCATTTGCTGACAAGCTTAACAACCTGAGTTCAATCACTGAGGTCTACATAGTGAGGGAGAAAACCATATCCCAAAAGTTGACCTGCTTTCCACCCATGTTCCCTGACTTGCATGTGTGTACCTTTGCAAGTGTGTTGCAAATAAATAAATGCTTAAAAAAGAAGAGACCAAAACCAAATTGGCTTTAAAATGAGTGTTGGTTTGGTCTTGGCATTACTATCAGCTTTCTTCTGTATAACCTTAGATATGTTATTTGTTTCCTTTAGACTTAAGTTTATTATTAAAATCAGAAGTTCTGCTGAAAATTTTCATAGTCTCTTTCAGCATCTTATTTCTATTACTGTTAGTAACAGTTTCCCCTCATTTCTATAACAAATACTTGTTGAGTAGTGTATGCATAGTTTTACTCTCTAAATTTTTTAATTAATACCTACACAGATTGGTTTGTCAGACTAATACTTTTCAAAGTCAGCATAGGAACTGACTGGTTAAGAGCACATACTGCTCTTAAAGAGACCCAAGTTCAGTTCCTACCACCCACATGATAGCTTTCAACCACCTGTAACTCCAGGTCCAGTGCATCTAGTGCTCTTTTCTAGACTCTGTGGGACCTGTATCCATACATTCAAGTATAACTCCCCTCTTATATACATATTTAAAATATTTTATAAAATTATGCAAAATTAGTATACATTAACTAGTTTAAAACTAGTAGAAAATCAATTTATTACCAGTATATATTATGTAACATAAAATTACTTATTTGAGTCAGGATCTCTTTACTTAGGGAATTAGCCGTGGATATCCTAGAACTTAGAACTTACTCTGTAGACCAGGCTGACCTCAAACTCATAGAGATCTACCCGATTTTGCCTCCCAAGTGCTGGCATTAAGTGTGTACCATCATACTTGGCAAAAATATTTTTTTTAATATAGGGAGATTTGTATTTGACATAAGATCCTGTTTATATGGATTTTTTTTATTTTCCTTGGCCTCAAGAAAGCAACTACGTGTAGATGACATTGGAATCTCCTCTAAGAACAGCAGTTGATGAGATACCTGTATACCAAGAGCAGATCTTCAAATGTCACTGTCAAAAGTTTTCAAAAACGAGCCCAGTATTTTTAGAACAGGCTCCACTCAGCTCGTTATTCCTTGCACCTACAGCAGTCATTTGTAAGAGTGCATATGGCCAATTGCATGGAGAGTGGGAAAATGTGTTGGACATCTTTGGGGGAGGTGTTACCTAGCATTTCTAAGGCAGTGTTTTGCTTTGTTTTTTAATTTAAAAAGACCTCAAGGTAATTACTTCCTCCCACTGTTAAAGAAGGTAGGGTTTTTTGGGTTTTTTTTTTATAGATATTTTTGAATTCTGAGTTGTGGGGACCTCAGCAGAGCTAGCAAATACTCCGCGTTACTAGTGGGCTTTATTTTATATAGTTAAATGTATTATAGCAAAACCTACCTTAATGATGTAATCGTTAAAAGCCTTTAACAGTTGAAGGGTATTATGGGAATGATTCTTTATAAGAGAATCTTTTTTTTTAGTTAAATATGCTTTACTTTTTTTTCATTTTCCTATCAGCTAGGCAGGCTTACAACTTAAGAGGAGGATAGTTTACAAACTTTTAATTAGATATACAATGGTTAAAGCCTGAGTTATAAGATTCTTTTATTATTATTATT
>LOJH01033246.1:0-16329 GCA_001685095.1 Ellobius talpinus | reverse complement strand
GGGGGAAGTTCTTCCCTACCTGTCTGTTTGTTTTCCAATGAGAGATAGAAAGAATGTGGATCCATATTTGAGTGAAGGTGGGAAAGGACTAGAATGTATAGAGTGAGGGGAAATCATAATCAGATTATTTTGTATGAAAAAAACTTATTTTGAATAAATGAAAAAGAAGAAAGAAAAAATACAAAGAAATTTTAATTTGGTAAAAAATTTAGTGTCTGTGCAGGTGTGTGTGTGTGTGTGTGTGTGTGTGTGCAGTGTGTGCAGTGTGTGTGTAGGTACCCACAGGAGCCAAAAGATGATACCAGGTCCCCAGGGCTGAAGTTCAGGCTGCTGTGGAGAGCACATATGGGTGCTGGGAACTGAACTCACATTCTTTGTAAGGAAGCAGATGCTCTTCACAACTGAGTCATCTCTCCAGCTCCTACTTTAGGTTTTATGCAATAAATTTAGTATTCATATGCGTATATTAAAATTAATATTATTAAGCCAATTAGGTAGCTTATCAAGTGAAAGTGTTCATACAGCAAGCACAAGCAGGAGGACTTTTGGTTCCATTTGGTTCCCAAACCTACATGGTAGAAGTAGAAAACCAAATCCTCACACACATTTTATGGCATACTGACACACACACTCACACACACACTGTATACATTAATAAATAAATACAATTTTAAACTAAGAGTACATATTTAAAGACATGTCAGGTAACATTTTCAAACTAGTAGCAAAAAATAAAAGTAAAAAGCAACCAATAACTGAAAAAGAGCTCAGGGTGGGCAGACATGCACACAAATCATAATAACTTACATTCCAGTAACAGAAGGAAACAGCATTTCAGTGAGAAGCAACGTGGCTGGGCTTGATAAAAGGCTTTGTTTTTAATTCATATAAACGAATGCATCCAGACCATAAGAAAAATAAAATAAAACAACAGCTAATGTGGCATAATTTTTCTCTTACAGGTTTAAAAAACATTATTTTTCCCTTTCAAAATTTACGATATATTATACTTTTATTAATATGTATGCTTATCAACACCCCTGGCTTAAAGATTTAATACTCATCACAATAAAGCATCATATATAAAATACATTGCATTTTATTTGGTACCGTCATCATTGCCACTTTGATCCTTCCAGGGTACAAAGTCCAGTAAAGGGACCTCACTTGCTTTTGTGCACATCCAAGAAGTTTGCTCAGCAGGTGCCTCGGTTACCCAGGCACACATGTCAAAGTCAAATCCGCAGGGCTGGCACACTGAGAAGAGAGCAAAGGGCCTTGGTGGATTATTACAGTCTCCTGGAGTGACTACTCAACCTCAGTTGTGTGTAGTACTAAAACTAAAAGGTCTTCTGCAAACACGCAAGGGCACATCACTATCTTGAACGTTTGATTCAGAAAAGCCTTAGACCCAGGCAGGTGCATCCAACCTTCTTCAACTGGGACATGATGCTGTCATCTACAAAGTTCCTGCTGGAGAACTACATAACTACATCATGTACAATTTTAAGTAATTTTTGTTTGGCCAAATTCATAACTACCCTGGGGTACATGTGACCCACAGGCCAGACACAGCTGCAAGAATACCTAAGCCACTCTATTTTGCAAAAGTTTTTCATTTGATAAAAATGTGGATCTTCTCTTAAAAGGACCATTGGCTTAAAAATTAGATTTGTAGTTTTTCTTGCAGCATAGCTTTAGAACAAATTGTAAAGTTTCATATTTCTCTTTATCTATTTCATGGAATTAAATCCATTAGTTTGTTTACCATTCACCCTCAAACTCAAATTTTAAAAGCCATATATTGTATATGATTATAAGATACCCTGTAATGGTATGACTTTATAAAATGTCATCTTAGGTAGATGTGTATAAGCTTTTTCACTATTCTCTTAAAGTGCAAACTTTGACACCTGGCTAAAACTAAGACATTAGTGCCAACAAAGGTTGGCACATACATGCTCCTATAACTGGTTGTTGGCTTTTATACATTGTGACCATACCAACAAAATGGGAATCTCAATTTGACACTTACATCTCAAGCCTTCATCTGAAGAATCAAATCTACAGAGCTCCATATCCAAACAATGTTTGTCTTGCTTGTTTTTCAACACTTCTTGACATGGTAAAACCTCATCTGTTAAATTTATACAAAGAACACAAGTGAGATGCAGGAACCCTTGAAAACACATCTCTCCCAGAATGGAACCATTTACTAAAATGTTCTAAACACTTGCATAGCAGATTACAAAGCCATAATCAGGAAAAAAAGAGAGAGGGAGACAGAGACAAAGACAGAGACAGGGACAGCAAGGATAAAGCAACCATGCCACTGGATCTATGGTTCAATCAGATCGTGGTAGTATAGGGAAATTTCCAAACCAAACCATCAATGTTTTCACAGAAGCGATCTACACTAACATTGAAATGAAGAGTCTAAGACGTGACTTGTTTAGGGAACTAATATGGTACATGTCATCTTCTGACACTGGAAATGGGCTCCACTCTTGAACTAGCTTCTCTGACTAGACCACATTATGAATAGTTTTGTGGCAGAGATTATACTTAGAAGTAGACTCGCTCTCCCCTCTGCTCTTACTACGACTTGCAGAAAATTCTTACCCTCTGATTAGGAAATACTAAGTTTAACTCTCTCTTGGTGTCTCCCACTGGGCCAGGTTGCCATACTCAGCAGCAAATGGTATGAACTCTTAGGTCTTTGAAAATTTGGGCTTTGGCTGTTTCAACATTCACTTTTATGTTATTTGTTGTTGTCATTATTTAGATCCTGGAAAATAACTTTGATGAAAACGTGAACTCTATTGAACCTTCCACTTGCTTCTGTAAGTGCTACCAATTGTAGCACAAATAGTAGCACAAATATTAAAAACCCAAAGACAGATTCAAGCTGAAGATCAGAAAAGCAAAACAGCCAAGCCACTAGAAAAGTCTTACCTCTACCAAGGCTGAGTGACTGCAGGATGAGCGCTAAGCCTTTGTCTCCTCCCATTTTATATTTCCCTTTAGTGCTAGGATTAAAGATGTGACTCCCTAGTACTGGGATTAAAGGTGTGAGCCACCACCACCTGCATCTGTTTCTGCATTGATCTTGGGTAGCCGAGGTTTTGAACTCACAGAGATCCATCTGCCACTGTCTCCCAAACTGTGGGATTAGAGGTGTGTGACTCCACTGTGTGGCCTCTAGTAGCTTAGTTTTACCCTCTGATCTTCATGCAAGCTTTATTTATTAAAACAAAAATGAAATATCACTATATCCAGTTCTCACAGATTCTTACTTGTTTCCTAACTCACTGTTGAACTTGTCTTGGGGATGAAGAGACACAACTCCATTTTTTCATTGCAGCATGAAAACCTCTGATGATACTGAATTCTCCTTTTTATACCTTAAAGTGGCCCACTCTGCAATGGTAACCTAGCATGTGTAGCTCACTCCTTTTGATACCTCAACTCTAAAAAGATTTTCATGTTTCTTAGTAACACCAGTGAAAATGAGTTGTATATATGTCAGTAATCCCATAAAATCATACCACCTACTGACTCTGGAATTATCTTAGTGGATTTGAGAACATTCCATGGTGTTTGCTCAATGACAGCTTTGTCATACCAGCCCATCAGTCTATGATCGTACAATGTCTTTAATTATTTTCGTACTCAGTCATGTCTTCATTTCTTTTCTTACAGTTGTTCAGACAAATGCCATTCCCTTTATCTTTTTATGCACTTCCAATCTCTCAAAGAAAAACTAAATATAACCCTCTGCATGGTCTGCCCTGTATTTATACAGCTAATGGACATAAAGAGAGGATGCAATCTTGCAGACTGATATAAGTTCATATTTGTGAATATCCAGTTCATTACAGCATTAAACCCCAATTTTCTTCCATCTTAGACTACTGTTCCTATCCTCCTCGTTCTTTCCCACTCCACCATCATTGTCAGTTAATCATCTTGCTTCATACTTCATTGGGAAAATGAGAGAAATCAGATGAGACCTACTCCAGACCCACCTTTGCCTACTGTGTTCTCCACATCTTTTCATGTCAGCTGCCCATGCTCTTCTCTGGACACCCTTTTCATTTGTAAAGAAATTGAATATTCTGCCTATTTAAAGATTCACTCCAGTAAGTTCATCCTCTCTCCTCTACAACCTCATGTTCTCTTTCCTTATGAGATCGTTCCCTTTGGTAACCAAACAGCATTTCATCCATCTTCAAATGGCTCAAACTATCAACTTAATTCTTTAAGCAATACAGATTCTCATGAATTCCATTGTTTTTAATGCTTACTCTTTAACTTGGCTTGGTGAGAGTTCTTCCTAATGTAAAATTCCTACTCTATAAAACCCACTACTTAAACCATTTGAAACTCTTCACTTCGGTGTCATTTTGTACATCTGCAGTATTATACAATTAAAGTCACTATGTATTTCCAAAACATTTCTTCACATTAAATAAAATTCCATATCCATTGCTGGTAAGGCTCCATTCTCTCTGCCGTCTCGGACACTGCCTTCTGTAATTGTGGATTTACTCTGTTCTTTTCAAATTAATGAAGCCATGTGGTACATGGTCTTCTGGATCTAGCTTCTTTTGCTTAGAGTGTGTTCCTACTACCTCCATCCTACAACAAGTATTGTATTTCATAACCTTTTCTCCTGACCCTTCCCAGTTTCAAAGGCAACTGCATCTATCAAGTGTAACTTATGAAGTACTGTATTTATTTATTTTCAATCCTCAACAATTTGTTCAATAGCATTGGATATACTTGATTGCTCCCTATTCTTGGTTTCTGCAGCTTTACTGGAATGGACGGAAAGATGGGTAATGCAGTATTCTAGAAGCTCAGCACACTATTTTCTCTTATGTGAGCAGATTTTCACACTGAGCTATACGTCAGGCTCTATTTCAGACCTTATCTGGAATCCAACTAAGCCATCCTCCTGCCATTTTGGTTCTTTCCCTAAGAAGACTACAAAAAGTAGGCCATAGTCTGAAATTTAATTTCCTCTGCCCAAAATATCTTTCTATAGATTTATTTTCAGTTATAAATAGCAAACAACTTTTGCTTGTGCTTTAAGTATGAAGTTTGCTACATCTATCTCTTTTCTCCTCTCCTCTCCTCTTCCCCCCTCTTTCCCTACTCTCTCTCCTTATCCTCCTCCCTCCTGGCATCCTCCCCATCAGAAAAATTTCTACTTTATCTGCAAAACATGTACAAGACTTCGTTAATATTACCAGTTCTGGCTCAAAGCACAGTCATCTTATTCTGGATTCTATTAACATCATTGCTTGAGTCATGGTATTATGTGACCCACACTGACCATAAACTCCTGATTTTCCCATCTTTATCAACCTGCCAAGATATAGAAGTACAGGTATGTACTTCCGTGATTTGCTATAATAATAGAAGCAACAATGACCTTGAATTCCTGACCCTTCTGCTTTAGCATTTCTCCTGAGGAGAGAGGAAAATATTTTTAATTGATGCCCTTTTAAGAGCGAGACAGAAAAGCCCTTGCTATGATCTTCACCTAGTAAACCAAGCTTGCTCCTGCAGGCTTTTACATTTACATATCTTGCTAAAGTGCATGTTTCTTATTCTCTGGACCCCTTGGCCTTCCTGCTCAATTACTATCTGTGCATTTAAGGTCAGCATACTGAGTGTGCTATTTAAAATTTTACTTTTTTACCCTCACTTCTGGCACTTTATCTCAGTCCTATGTTCTCTTGATCATCATTGACATAAAACACATATTTATTTGCTTACTGTCTGTTTACCCCAAATAAAAATGCAAGTTCCCTGAATGTAATGAGTATTACTTGTCTTTTTGCTCTTGTTTATCTCAATGCCTAGAAATGTATCTTGGCAGGATACAGAGCTAAATGCACATTTATTTCTTTAACAAATGAGTAAATGACTAAAGAAATCAGATTGAAATTACTTTATGGTCTCTAGAAATCATCTTATATTTTATCTGTGATAAAGTATATCACTTGGTAATAGCAGTGATTTACCAATACCTACATAATCTGTTTTTTATAATGAGAGTTTGAAACTGATGAATATGCAAATCATCTTGAAAATAAGATACACTGGAAATAAAACTGCACATGCAATTTAGAAAACATGACAATAAGTGAAACTAGGATACAACAATACCAATTACCTTGAAACAATTAAAATGGTAATTTTGCGGATTCATATCAGTGCTCCAAATCTTCCCTTTAGAGCAATTAACATTGGGCATAATTCATTAAAATGTTATATTTTCTCTCTGATTTACCACTGTTTATACAATAGTTTAAAAGTGATATAAGCAAAACTAGTAAAACATTTAAGTGAAAATTGCATTTAATTGGGCTGTATTCTGTAAGGATAGGTATGAAATCTTTCTTTTATTTCTCAGTATAACCACTTTTAGTGGTATCCTAACTGAATTTATAACCATAATAGGTTTATGTTTGGATGTTGCTTGCATACATTGCCAGTCAATAAATGTTCAAGAGGCCCATATTAGTTTAATAGTTTCAGTACAGCAGCTCAAAGTCATTTGTAGATATCCTGTCCATTTTTCCTTCTCCTTCCTCTTTCTTGCCTCTCCCTTCCTTCTCCCTCTTTTCCTCACTCCTTCTGGAGCATTGTACTGCCATCTCAACTGACAGAAAATTTTCAGACACGTAGTTAAAATTTTTCATCTTCAATAGAAGAGAGGTTTGCCAATCATCCCAAGGCATCTAGACTAATGAAGTCACATGTCTGACACAGCCATCCTTCGAAGCTTATCTCACATAAACAGGTTGTGTGCAATTGGCCAGTAATTCCCATTCATTAGGTAATGAATTCCAGCTCTGTTGCAATGAAAGTTACCATTAACATCCAATTTTGACCCTAAATATTTTAGATAGTTTTTTGGTCAGTTTTCTTTAATTAATAATGGATTTAAATTAATATTTATTAGTTCTTAAAAGGTTACTGGAAAGCTAGCATTTTAAAAAGGTAAGTATGATTTTAGTTATTTAACTGGATAATATTTATGCATCATGAAGATTCTAATTAAGCAATGATTTTTACATTGGTGTCATTTTACAAATGACACTGAAGCAAAGTCCTGAAAACCCAATCAAAAATATTCACGGAATTTCACAATATGCTGATTATGAGTCACAGCATGCAATCATTATAAAAATTATAATCATCAATTTATTCAAGAATCAATCAGTGTTATTCAAGAAGCACTGATTAAATACATGTTATTTCAGTATAGTCACAAACTTTGATTTTTATTTTGTGCTTAATAGTTTGGGAGAGTATAAATTGATATTTCTTCCAATAAACGTACCATGAGTTTTGTATTCTGAGAAGGGCAACAACTCTATAGAACATTATTCTTATTAGTAGAGGAAATGTCTGAAGGATTTCAATAATACTATAAAAATAACATAATTTTATTGTTTTAGTAAAGAATTAAGGAATGATAAAAGTAAATATAATTATGTATTGCTATAAAGTTGTTATATTACAGTAAAAATTAAAATATTTTACTAAAACAATAGGGTTATTTTCCTCTGAACATATAATTACTAAAGTATGCAGAAACTACACCATCTCTATTTTTCCATTTAAAAGGCTACCATTGTTTTATAAACTTATTTTTAACTTACCTCTCATAAATTCAACATTTATTTCTTCTTGACAGCCTTTGTCAGTGTTTTGTGGCTTTCTAAGTACAGATCAAACTCATATTGGTATATATAAGAATTCTTTTTACTCTGCGACATGTGGAGCCATTTTGTAATGTGGATTTCCAGTGGCTCATTGCTATTACATTAAGCCAAACTTGATTCTTCTTCTGACCTTGTCTCCTGCTACTATGTCAACTTAATTTTCCAGTTCTGAAAACTTTTAAAAACTATATTCCATGAGACTGTTTAAATACATTATCCAAATAGGGAAGTGTACTTTATTCTGTTGCGATGGTGTGCCTTGCTTATATGTATTAATCTGTTGCATCACTTAGGATTTTTGGTGAATTATAGTGATGAATCGCCAACCTTCCTTGGTTCCAGTTTCAGGGCACAGCATCATTCTTTCATTGTTAGATTTAATGTTGGCTGTAGGATTTGAGAATATTTATGATATTAAATAAGTTCATAATTCTCCATAGTATTTTGAGTTTTTGTCAAACAGTTTTTCTGGATCTACAGAGGCTATTGCATGGCCACTTCTACTTGAGTCTGTTTACATGGTCTCACAAACTGATTGCTTTACTAACATTGAACGAGCCTTGCATTTCAATTGATTCTATACCATTTTACTGAAAATTTTTGAGTTCTGTGAGAACAATGACCATGGAAGTTAGATAATATGATATTTTGTGGATTTTGTCTGGATTTTTGTTGTGTAATGTAATCCTTTCAGAATGAGGTAGAACATGTTGTCCTAGTTTCTATTTTCTATACTGAAAAGAATGAATACCATCTTATTTTTGATAAATCTTTAACAAAATTTACAAGTGAAATAATGTTGTCTTAGAATTTTCTTCCATGAAAAATGCTCATTTTGAATTTTACTAAACATAAAATTCTTCGGATTACCACTTTCTTATTAATGAATTTTAATAGTTTATCTTTGAAGGAAACTACCAGAAATCAATTGGTAGATTGTTATTAGTTTAATATCTATAAGATTTGTATCATTAGGCTTCATTTCATTGATGATATTTGTAATTTATGTCTTCTGTCTTTTTTGTTTGGCTAATCTAATAAAGCAATTAGTTTATTTATCTTTTATAATGATTGGCTTTTGTTTCTGGAATTTTTATTTCTCATTGCCAATCATCAATGCCATCATTCACTTCCCTTTTATATGGTACTTTAGCTTCTATCTGTATTTGAGAGAGAGACAGACAGAGACAGAGAGACAGAGAGAATATATTTGCCTATTACAAGACTACAGTGTTATCAAAAAAAGATTTTTGGACAATTTTAATAAGAAATTTAAATAAGAATGACCCCATATAGTCATACATTTTGATGCTTAATCACCAAGGAGTGGGACTGTTTGATAGCATTAAAAGGGTTTGGAGGTGTGGTCTTCGTGAAGGACGTGTGTCACTGGACCTAGGCTTTAAAGTTTCAAAAATCCATGCTGGACCCTATCTCCCTGTCTCTGTCTTGGGATCAGGATGGATGTAGATTTCAACTACATCTCCAGCACCACGCCTGCCATGTCTGCCACAATACTCCCTGCCACAATGATAATGGACTAAACCTCTGAAACTAAACCAAGCCCCCAATTAAATGTTTTCTCTTTTAAGAGTTGCCTTGGTTGTGTTGTCTCTTTACCCCAATAGTACAATGACTAAGACAAAGAAGCAATGTGTTTCCACTCAGCCGGATTACTAATGTCCCAGTCTTCTGGTGGAGGTCAGGGCTTTATCATATGACTGAATGGAGGCAAGCCCAAATTAGCACTTAGCTGTGAAATTTTATTCATTTCTTAATCTTCTTTCCCCAGGTTGAAGACTTTGCTTGCTTTCATTGTTGTACCCCTGGGCTGAGGCTGTCCTGGACAAATATTGCATTCTACTGGGTTTTATTTTAACCATTATATTGTTTTAAAATATTTTTAACAAATAATAAATGTCAATTGTTACATATTGGGAGATCATTTTGGTCAAGTATATAATATGGATATTTTGATGACTTTCTGTATATGCTTTCTATTATGTTTGGGAGACATGTAATGAAGTTTCCTGGTGTAATCATACATTGCTTTTAATTCCAAGAATAATTTCTATTCATTTTGAAATATTGCCATTGAAGCCATATATGTTGAAGATTATGGGGGTTGTTTTGTTGTTTTGTTTTGGTTTGGTTTTGGTCAACTTCCCTTTAACTATTATGCAGTACAATGTTTCTACTTAGCACTACTAACTTCCATGGCACTGAGGCACATTTGACACTGATATAGCCACTCCACCTGGGTTAGAGATGTGTACTGTATCTTTCTCCAACTTCTTCTTTGGTAGTTGTTCTGTTTTATTTATTGAGAAGACTCTTGCTGTATAGTCCAGAGTAATCTTAAACTGTGATCCTCCTGCCTCAATCTTAGAGAGCAGTGACCACAGGAGTCTCCAACCATGACCAGCTTTCACCTTTGCTTGCTTTTGATTAATATTTGTCATTATAGTTAGAATGAGATTTCATAGAATAAAATTGGTTCACTTTTTAATCCTAACTTACAGCCTCTGACTTCTAGTAGTAATTGCTCTGTGATTACAATAAAATTGGAAATTTTATTAATTTTGTTTGTCTATTCTGCATTTATTACCTTTGTCTCATAATAGCATCCCTTATATCTTTATCTCCACTATATGTTTCTCTTCTCCTTTGAGTGTATTATTTCAAAGATGAGTATTTTAATACATTTATCTTCTATATGCCTATTGTCTTATATTCATTGTGACTCTGAGGATAAGCATATACTAATATTTTTCTTATCTTATTAGCATTTCCAGCAAAAGGCAGAAGTCTTATAGTCCAAGAAATTCTACACTAACCACTTCATGTAGTAATTATATTTGTTAATCTCCATTCATTGAATACATAAAGTGATACAGAAATCTTCCTCTGTGTGTGTGTGTCTGTGTATGATGTAAATATAAATATATATCCCATATGCTATCCTGTATGCTTTTAAGGGAGAAAATTACTCTATATCTGGATATTTTTTAAATTGGTTGTTTTTCGTTTACTCTTGAAGTTATTAGTTTTGCTTTGGTATTATTTATGATTTTATGTTTTTGGTTACACCTGGAAAAATCAGCCACATTTCCTTTTAGAGATTTCTTTCTGGTGATGAATACACCAATGATGAAAATAGGAAATAAAGCAGACAAAATAGATTTTGAAAAACAATAGAAAATAGAAATTTATTCCTAAACGGATGGATTTTCAGTTTTTGAAGCAAACTTAACTTATAAAGTGGTTTCCACTGCCTATCCCTATTACAGGAACAAAAGTAAATATTCAGAAGAATTTTGTGCTCCCTAGCAATGAAAGTCATCCATATAAGAACTGACTGACCAATAGCTCGGCCAAAAATAGCCTCCCTTCCTCTCTTTCTTTTTCCAGTTCCCAAATTGATATGTACAAAGTTCATCCTCAAGCTGAACAACATGAAGAAAACATTAAAACCTCTCTTTATCCTTGACTTTCATAAGGAGAGGAACAAGTTAAGTACTCACGCCTTTACTTTATAAAGTCATTTAAGCTTACTTATCTGTTTACATCCAACTAAAGCCATGCCTAAGCCCAGCTTGCATCCGAAAGGATTTTCTGATGGAAGACAATCATTTGGCTTTGCCTCCTTGTCTCTGATGCTCCACTCAATCCCACCCTCAGGACCCTAGGAAACTAAATCACTGACTCTCTTTAATTGGAATTCTGTTCTTTGTCCAGGAATCAGGGAATAACCAGGACACACATTTTGTCAATGCTAGGTCTGTTTTTAAGCATAGCTTTGCTTATTTCACAGAAACTGTCCCAATAACCTAATTTAAAATGCAAGCCCCATCTTCTGTGATCCTCATCTCCTAGGTCTGGAGGGAAGCCCAGCACCAATCACTCTCACATGTGGTTCTGATGATTAACTATATTCAGTCTGTTCCATTACTGCATGGAGTTGGCTGCTCAATCCCACTGGAAATTTAATGCTTCTTAATTTAACCACCTTTCCCATTCCTGCCCTTTACAGAATAGAGCCACACCCCATTCTGGTCCTCAGCAGTCACAAACTAAACTCTGCTCCTACTATCAACCCACCCTCATTCTGCTGCTTTTTCCTTCCAAACCTTTACCTATGCCAGATAGAAAAACAAATTTAGTTGTTGTTGTTTATTTTTACAAGAAACATTAAAATCTTCTGGACCTTCATCTTCAAAGGACACCATAGGTATCTTTACCTGATCTTCAATTTCTTCTTAAAAGGCCATTCTTGTATAACTTTCCTGAAAGTGACATCTTTTTTAACACTCCATAAGTTATAAGGATGGAGACTAAGCTTACATACCATTAACTCCCCAAACTTGCCATTTCCTAATTATTTGTCCAACTGTGGATAAATTGTCTTATTCCATGACATCTAACTTATCACAACCCTGTCTTGCATGCCTGGCATTCACATGTATTGAAGACCTCACCTCAGTCTTGAATTCTAAAATAATCTTCTCCAATCCCAAACCCCGCAATGATGTATGCATTTAACATATAAAAGGCACAATTGAAAAGAACAACCTTGAAATGTACACATGATGACTAATGCTTAGTATCTTTCACTTCCACAGAATCTGATGTACATTACAAGTAGATTGTGATAAAAAGTAAAGATTTTGGTGTTTTTCTATTTGACCCCAGGTTTCTCTGCAATGTTTATTGAATGTTATCATCTGTTGGCTCTTATTTCTGTTTTGTTTTTCTTCTTTCCAGAGGTATTTGAAGTTGTCACTATAAAATCTTGTATTTATCTTTTGAATATGTATTATGGCTCCCACTACCTTGGTCTTTATCCCAAAATGATGATCACAGATAATGAGGAAGTTGCTTTAATTTCAACAACTAATAATAGAGAACGTTCACATATGAAATGATAGTAGGGAAGTTCTACTCCCAAGCAACATCAAACGGTGTCCCTGTGGAAATATGCAATGTGAGTATAACATCAATGGCAGAAGCCCAATAATAGCAAGGAAAAACTCCATCCAATTGCTGGCCTCCTTGCCTGTTTCTATTTTGAGGATGATTAACGAGACTAGTCAATAAACATATCTCGTTAGAAATCACTTTGACAGACCCAAACTTTTGTAGAAAATAAAAAGTACACTGAAGTGTACAGGGTCAGAAATAAATGCTTTATTAAAAAGACTGAGTGAACACTGGCTGCATTCTTAATTTAAGAATAGCACCAGGTAACAGGAAGAGAGAGACTATGAAGGGGGATTAGAGCTGAAGGGCAGTCAGCAGTGGAGTAGCTCAGCCTATAATTCTGATAGGCTGTATTTTTCTGGTGTAATTAATACCACCCTCTTTTCCTGAAATGTCTTTGGTGTTGATAATCTGATTATTTACTTCTAAAACAGTAGCATGAAATCTATCCCCCTGAATTGTCTATTTCAATGAATCCTAAGGAAATTGCTTCTCTAATATACAGTGAGCATTGCTAATACAGGCCTTTATGTGTTTCAGTGTTAGAAGGACTTTTCCAGATCCCATAAGTCCTTCATATCTGCAACTTCTATCATACCAGAAATAACAATGGTTAAATTTCACATACAATACAAGTATCCACTAACAAAATCCTTGTTTTTTCTTAGGAAAACCAACATGTCTCCTTGGATCTTGAATTATTATCATAACTGCCATATATTTTAACTAAGTTCAAACATCGAGTCCCTTCTGACAAAATAGCTTCTAAGGTTTGTGTATAAGTTAAGTCCCCCAGAGGTTTATGGCTTTACTGTTTGATCCACTGTTTGACAACATTAACAGCTGTTGGGACCATTAGTGGTAGATCTTAGTCAGGGAGTCATTACAACAAAATGTGCACAACTTTGAAAAGGATCTACTATAATTCTTGTGGGATCCTCATAAATTTATTATAAAAGAGAAGAAAACCATTTTCCAACCTCAGTTTCCTGTCCCATCATATGCTCTTTCCCTCTTGAGTATTCTTTTCTACGATGTCATCCACAATGATGTATTTCTATCATGAAGTAATCACCAGAGCCAAGCATATACCCTGAATCTCTAGAACTATGAGCTAAATTAACTTGATTTCATTATCTTGTACCTAGTACTTCATTATAATAACATAAAACTTACTACTAAGATAGTTATTGTTTTTAGCTATATTAATGCAATAAAAAGTAATATAAAATAATATATAATATATATATATATGATCCTTGGTTATTTGATTAAGTTTTTACCCAAATCATGTTTTAATTTTAATACAAAACTTTCTATTGGAAAAATATAAATAGGGAATTGAAAGGTATCTGTTTAATATAATTAAGAAATCAATACTGATGTCATCTTAGATTGACATATGTAGATTATCAATGTATTTTGTTTTATTCAAAATAGAAAATACAGATTACGGCTACTATTTTCTTCCAATTGATGCCCTGCAGTAGATTATCAAACCTGTTCTCTTATGAGGCCATTTCTAGTGTGTGGAAGCCAGTTTCCTATCAGCCCTCTGGAAGGCATGGAGCTCTCTAGTTTAGATTTAGCTAGTCAGTGTAAACATCACTAAGAGATTAAAGGCTAATGCTAAATCATCCCACTTAATCCTTTATAGCATCAGAGCTTCTGAAAGAGCCTATCTTCACTTCCAGTGTAGGCATGTCAAGACACTCACTGTTAAACAGTATATCAGGGCAATGAAACATAGCCACTATTAAAACGTCACAGAAAAACAGAGAAAAGTCATGGCAACGCCTACATTATCAGAGTAAGAATCAAGATGAAACAAACTTACCATCTGCAGGCAAGCACCCTGAACTGAAAGATATATCATCGATAGCTATAACTTCCTCTTGTCCATGAGTGGCAAGCATTTGAGCTTGAAAAACAACCTGCACAAGAAACACAAAACAAATGAAGGACACAAAGAAAGGCACACCACTCTCTCATGACGCTGTAGAAGAGAGCTTACAAATAAAATGCATGCCCCTTCCTTGAGGTTTTTGGGTACCACACAAATTCCAAGGAAAGGGGTCAAAGCAAATATTTTCAAGAAAAAGACAATATTGTCATCATTGTACTGCAGATATCTGGTGTGGGTTGTGGGCCATATTCATGAACTCATGTGGCATCTCTCTTACAGCTACCTTTACATTTTGAGCTCCCATATATGCAATTTATGTGCTCACATAAGTTTCATCTTGACCTCTGGACCTTGGCAATTTGTCTCATCTTCATATTGTAGTCACAGTCATGTCTGAATTGTCTTTGTGTTATCATCTTGTATATTGCTGGCCATTAATAGAATCATGCTTGGAAAACAGACTTACAGTTTTGTGCTATGATGTCTAAATAACCCATGTCTACATAGCAAGAAATATTGTGCTATGATGAATCATAGAAATCCAAAGAGAAGCCATTTTATTTTCTAATTACTTAAATCAGTAGAAAATCAGTGCGCTGATGGAAGTTTTATCTCAACCTCACCAAGGAATGCCAATGGTGCTTGTGACTTCATTCAAGTGTGTATTAAACATGGGTAGATCGTTCAGCCTTTTTTATTGTATAAATATTATCACTTCAGAAAATCAATATTCCTTCTTGGGTTAATGTTCAGTATGGATCCACCGAAGCACATCCCTGTCCTGAATTGCATTCACTTTTAATCCTATACAACATGTTATGGAAGTATGATTCCTTGCAAAGAAAATGTTGTCTACTAAATATCTAATAAAAGATGTGCCCCACCTTGAGTAACTTAAAATGTAAGTCTTAGAAAGTCATAGTCTTCACACAAAATAGAAAAACTGGAAGATTGCATAGAAAGTAGAATCATGTTGGAAAGATCCAAAAAACATTAAATGAAGATTATTTCTAAGAAAAGCAGCATGCTGCTCGTATAGGTATCTAAAATAATATGTACAAAAATAATACATAGGAGGGCTAGAACAACAACTCGGTGGTTAAGATCAATGGTTACTCTTCCAGAAGACCTGATTTGGTTACCAGTACCCACATAGCAGCTCACAAACATTCCTGTACACCCTGTTCCAGAGGACCCAACACAATTCTGACCACCGTATGCACGTGGTTCACAGGCATGCACTCATAACACTCATACACATAAAATAAAATTAAACTTAAAAAAATTAATAAATAACTCATGTTATTTAAACTTTAAAAATCAACAAATAATCCATATTATATGATTTATACAAGGAAAATAAGTTATACCTAAAGCAGTAACTGAGATACAGTTCAGTGCAAGAGTACCTGACTTTTATGCCTGAGTCCCTATTTATTCCCCTCCAGGCTCAAAGCTTTGCCAGACATATGGCTTACACCTTTAGTTCTAGACTTTGGGAGAGAGACAGTGGAGGATCAATAGTTCAAGATCATCTCCTGTCATATAAAGAGTAGGAGGCCATCCTGAGCTTCATTAGACTCTATATCTAAAGAACACTATGGGCTGGATAGATAAGAGCAATGACTGATCTTCCAAAGCACCCAGGTATGATGGAGGAGGGTCATCTGTCTATGTGTTACTTTCATTGGTTAATAA
>LOJH01033245.1:1277-16329 GCA_001685095.1 Ellobius talpinus | reverse complement strand
TCACTGTGATGACCTGTCACTGTGATGACCTGTCACTGTGCAGCTTCTATGAAGATGCACGAAAACTAGAGGACAACATCAATGACGAAGCCCCTCCCACCTCTGATCTGCATCCTGACTGGTACTACAGGGATATGTCACACCTGCACTGACAGAAAGCAAGAAAAGACCAAACACCGCCTCCCCAGAGAATTTCAACCTTTCTCCTTCTCAAATTCTGGATAGGGGATGTGAACCTGCATTTAGAAGTCAGGAAAAAAGCCACACACGTGGATGCTGATAAACAGGGGACCACAGTAGGTAAAGTTTGCTTTCCACAGCTTCTTTAAGTTTGTCAGGAAAAACTACCTGGTAAACCCACTGACACATCTTCCCCATGAGCCACACAGAATTGTGGGCCAATGCCATGGGAAGAGCCATTGTTTCAGTCAGGACCAACCCACACGCCACAGGCTGGCTGGGCACTACTCATCCTGCAGCCTTAACTCAGGCAGGAGGATGTGTGAAGCACACGGAGTCCTGAGGACGCAATTACACAGGTCCAGGAAGAAACCCACAGGAGCCTGTAGTGTCATGACCACAGATGGCCTCCAGCCTCTCCAGGGTGATGGGTAGAAGTGCCACTGTTACATGGGGGCACTGTGTGGCATCTATTCCAGAGGCTTTTTCTGGGTTTATTTTGGGGGCCATGGCCGAGACCCACACAACCCTGTGGCACTTTCCCTTCCATGTCTCATACCCTCCATGTCCAGGTATAACACACCTTCCTGAACTTTGCTACAGTTCACTAACGGGGACCACATCCTTACCCTTTCCCTGTATGGGGTACCAGGGTAAGAACATGTCCCCAGCCTCCTTGGACATCATCCGTTCTGTCCTCTGGTTCCCCCGGGCATGACTAGGGTGAGAAGAAATACACATACAGGAGCACTCATGCAAATATTCACATTCCACATAAGCTTGCACACACACATACATGCACACACAGAGAGAGGCATCCTCCACACACATAAAGAAACACACTTATACAGGCTGCACATGTGCATACACACACTGGAACACTGTTCCAGTGAACACGCACATCCTTGCTAACTAGATCAAACAAACATCTGCATGAGACCCCTCGGCACACTCAAGGGCAAACTGGCTGTAGCACACGCAGGTGCCCCCTACAAACATCAAGAAGCTTCTATGCTGGCTTCAAGCATGGCCATCATAGGTGAAACACAGAAACCTGTGTCAACTGACCCATATGAGCACATTTTCATCTGCTCCAGGAAAAACGAGCTCACTGGCACATACTGGACACTCTAGTGGGAGGCAGTAGAGCCCCCACCTCCTCAACCGACCAATACACAAAACACCTGAGCCCAATCATGGCCCTAAATATTTACACCAATGAGTGACGCACTAGTTCTTTGTGTGCTTTTAAAATAACCAGGAAGAGGAACGTGGGGGGATTAAGGGCACTCCATCTCTCTGAGTCTGCCTATAAACACAGCACCCTGCCACTCTCATCCCTGGGGATTCAAGGTTTATCCGAGGATAGCAGATCTCTGTGGCCTGTCAGTAATGACCCAGGCTGTGACTTTCTCATCTCCCCTGGGCCTCACCATCCTGGGCACCACACAGCTGGGAGTGCCTGCTCTCTGGAGAGAGGAAACAGTCCTGAACTCCTTCCAGGAAAAAGTTCCAACTCCTCAGGCTACAATAAGATTTGCCTCCAGCACGGCCCGATTACACCTGATAACACCAACTTCCACCCTCTGGTGGGAGGCATCTAAGTGTAATGACCAGTAGTATGTGCTTTATGTCACCTGTGGGAGGTTCCATGATCCGTGCTGTTCAAACTCAAGGTCTTGGGGTCACTACACCCAAGCTCCCTGTAGCCTAGCATTTTATGCTCGTCCCCTGTTCTTCAAGGACCACTCATGGAAAGCAAACCTGATCAACTAATTATCTAAGGAAGCATCCACAGAAGAGAGGCCCTTTACTCTCAACAGCCTTAGGTGGGAGGGACTTACAGGTATTTCCATCTTTCATTTTATTTAAAAATACCTTTTTAAAATAATTAACAATAAAAAATAAAACCAAAGATGCTGCCAGTTGAGCCCAAAAGAAGCAACATGCTATCAAGACATCCCACAATACAACAACCTCGGGACATCTGCCTGGGCCACCAGATCCAGTCACACACACCCGGAGGGCCAATGGAGCTCCACCAAAACTCCAGCCACAGTTCTAGGAAGCAGGGATACTTGAGGTCACTGCACTCTGCTTAACTATCTAAGTTGAATGACCCAACTGCAGTGAGACAGAGCAAGCTGAGGCTTTTGATGCACTGATGAAACACGCATCCAGGCCACTTCCCCAGCAGCATGGAAGAACCACTCAGAATGGGATACAATGCACCAGGCTTCAATTCTCCAGGGAGACAAGAGTCAGAGTACAGGTAAGGACGGTCTCTGAAAGCTGGGGCCACAGTCGGGTGGTCTGGAGGGCTTCACTGTGTGTGGCCAGGGGTCAGGCCCTGACTGACCACAACTGTCCTGATCGCAAGTGAAGTCAGCTAAGTCCAAATCTCTGGGAACTGCACGTGGAGAGATGAGTGCTGAGGCCCAGGCGGGCCAGAAGAAGCCCTCGTTGGGGCCAAGGTGCATTCCGAGCACCACGCCTTCTGACAGGGTCTGCTGGCTCTCATTCCCTCTCCCACAGAGCTGACTCAGTCTGCTTGGGCTACCAGAGACTCAGTGACTTGACCACACACAGGTAGGTATTCTGAGCACTTAAGTCCAAGGTCACATGCCAATCAGGACAACCAGGATAAGGGCCATGCCTTGAACTAAAGAGCATTTTGTCCTCATTATGCCTCTCAGACAGAATAGAGGACAAATGCTTGCTTTGTTGGTTTTGTTTTTTGGGGGAAAAAAAGAGGTCTCACTATGTTGCCTAGGTTTCCCTCAAACTCCAAAGCTCAAAAGATCCTCCTGCCTCAGCTCCTCAAGTGCCAACACTATAGGCACTGGCCAAGCAGCCCCAGTTTCCTGACCTAATCCCGAAAACCTCCACTCAACCCATCATGGTGAGTGCCACAACTCAGTACCACCAGATATCTCTTCTCTGGGGCTGAGAAAGGAGCAAGAGCTGTCTCCATGGCACCTTCTCTATAAAACTGCATTCACAGAGTCAATGAAGTCCCAGCATCTACTTCTACCAGCCTGTCAATAGACTAGGATCTCAGAGCTCCTCCTGCATCCACCCAGACCAAGAAGCAGTACAGAGCACTGTCTGGAACTTAGCAGAGACACAGGTTCTAGGCATCCGATGCCTGCCGAACTCCACTCTGGGTGGAAGGAGGTTCTTTGAGACTCAGCACATGGAGCCAGAACAGCCTGGACCAGAGGCCCTTCCTGAGGCGACCCCTATCTCAAAGGTCTAAGGGACTCCAGTCTGAGCCACAGACCCTCTCCAAGGGCTCCACACGGCTCAACCTCCTATGCCTGCCCAGATCCTACCTCCTGGATGTAAGCAAGTGTTAGCTGAGAACATAGAGGAATACAGGAAATGGTCTGCCAACCCACATGTGCTGGCTGGCACTTCAGTGTTCATGGCCAGCTGTGCCACTTCACTGACGTGAAGTCCGATCAGGATAGTTCTTAAGGGTGACCCCTGAACACCTGGCATCCATTCAGGAGCACAGTGCTCCACTGCATGCCCAGGTGTTGTTCAGCCAGTTCCAAAGCACAAAACAGGTAAGCAGGAGACAAGCCTGCCCTCGCTACACAAACATGCACGGCAGTACACCATCAACCCTGTGGTTCTCCGCCATATTTCTACAGCCCGCTCTGCACAAACATGCATGGCAGTACATCATCCACCTCGTGGTTCTCCACCATATTTCTACAGCCTGCTCTGGCTGCGCAAACATGCATGGCAGTACACCATCAACCCTGTGGTTCTCCTCCATATTTCTACAGCCCGCTCTGGCTGCTGCTGACTGACCAGTAAACAGATGTTCGCAAATCAAGCAAATGTGTAAAGTTTCCTTAATTTTCAAAGATGACTAAAATTTTCACAAACAGTCTTTGCCACTTCATAATGCTACCAACAGTTAATTACTGCTGATTTCTTCCGGCTACGAACACTCAGCACCGGCAGCTTTAGGGATGGGCTTGCACAGGCACCAGGCAGTGAGGACAGTGCTCTGCTCGCATGTCTCACTGCCTCCATCTACTGGTAGCTGATGAGTCTGAGTCAATCAAAAACCTGGCTTCCCGTGATCCACCACACCTGGGGATCTACCCAAAGGACCTAAGCACAACGCAGAACCTTCTCGCCCAGGCCTATCCCAGCCCTGTTCACCACAGCCCAAGTGTCTGGCACCAGATGGATGAATAAAATGGAGTGTATATTATATAATAATATATATATTTAGGGGTTTTATTAAGCCGTAAAGAGGAAATAAAATATGCTATTGGCAAGAAAACGGAATCAGAGGCTGTCACATTAACAAAGTAAGCCAGACCCAGGAAGACAAATACTGCATATTTTCTGTCATATGCAGAACATGGGTGTTATACACACCACACCTCCACGCACACCATGAAAACAGGGGAGGAATTACTTGGAAAGAGGAGGTACCAAAGCAAGTAAAGACAGAAGGGGGTAAAGGGAAAACATGATAATAAAAAACACATTCGTCAGACAAATATAAAGTAACAAAAAGAACCCAATCAGCACTAACATGTCCGCAGCACCATTTTGGTCACAAATAAAGAACGGAACGAATAATGTAAAACATCACACGTAACAAAGTCAAAACATGGGCAGACACATGGAGACGACAGTAAGCACTGGGAGAAGGCGGGCCCGGACCTCATTCCCTTCTGGTGATGTTTCCCTCACAATCCGTAGTGAGCAGAAGCATCCTCCTCCCAGGATACCTGGGCTTCTGCACTCAGCTCTCAGAGCTGGGCTATGCAGAAATCAGCACCATAGCCACAGGCTCCCTCACAAACCCTCGGTCTCCCCCACCACTTCTGCTCATACAGGCAGAAGGATCCTCATCAGAGTTCAAGGCCAACTGGTCTTCAGAGAGAGAGAGACCCTGTCTCAAAAATAGACAGACAGATAGACAGATAGAACGAACGAACTAGCAGTTTACCAAAACACTAATCACTCTCTCAATTCTTCTTTCAAATAGGAAAAGAAAAAGAAAAAAAGATTAAATCTCATGAAATAACTCAATAGGTCAGCCAAAGGACAGAGGGGGGAAAACGACCATAAAGGAAAAGATTATCATTTAAGAAGTCAGAACAGAAGACCCGGAAGTCATTCTTAGTCTTGGGGAAGAAAGGCGGGCCACAGAAGGGGAAAGGGCACCTGGGATGCAGATGCCAACAACTGACAGCCTGCTAGCTGCTAAAAGCGGAATCCTCAGTGCAGAGTCTGACATGGCCAGCAGGGGGCAGCATAGGCGAACGAGAAGCTAAGTCTAAAAATCCACTCTCCACTTAAAGACTTCTCAAGCCCCACTTCCTTCCTGCCGCTTGAATGGCCTTATTTGCTGAACGTGAGTTTACAATTACTGCAGAACAAATATTTTAATCTTTGTGTACTCTTAAAATTCCCCTAAGAATGTGATTCCCCTTTTTCTTTATACTACTTGAATAAACAAGTTTGAAGGCCTCAAAGCCAAAATTAAAGTATATATTATACTTGAGTGTATGTCTGAATGCACGGTGATGTTTTTACAGTCACCAAACATCACTCGCTTAAATGAGGCAAAAATCTTGAAGGTTTTTATAAAGTTCATTAGAAATATTTAATATATAAATTAAGCAGTAAACTGATTTAAAGCAAAAATATTAAAAACAAAACCAAAAACTCATCAATACCACTATAACTCATCCTAAGATTTTAAGTCATTGTTCTTGAAATTAGACTCTTAGGTCTCTGGAGGTTACTGCCCACCAACTTACAAGGATCAATCCCACCCATGTGAATGGTTCCTTCCATCACAAAACCGAGGGCGGGCTCAGGAAAAGCTGACATGTGCACTCCTGCATGGGAGCCTGCAGAAGTTCTGCCATCTACTCCAAAGTGAGGCTCACAGCTATCACACAGGGCCACTGCTGCAGGCCACAACTACCAGCCACCTCATACCTGGTCAGGTGAACTAGGGGCTGACAGCTGGAGGGAGGCGGATTCTAGAGGCTCAGTGGCCCTTGGGGCTGTCTTTCATGCCACAGTTCCAACCCCCTTTCATAGGATCACCACAGACCACAGACAGGAGACAAAGTGTGCCTCTTTAGGGCACCAAGAAGTCTCTGTCCACCCTACATCTACTTCCAGTTGGCCTTTTACTGCATGGTGGAACAGTCTACCCAGGGTGCCCCTTCTCCAGCCATCATATCCCCAGGCAGAATCAGTAGCCAAGGCCAGGCTCTGGCTCCCACCAGGACCAGCTCCCAGGGAAAGGAGTGCTTGGAAACTCTGCTAGACTTGTACCCAAGGTCAGAGAAACAGAGGTGAGTTTCTGCAGGGGGAAAAAAAGCTGAAGAACAGGAGATCCCAACTGCTGAGAAACCGAGAGGCCAGCTAGAACTCAGGAATGAACCAGGAAAACAAGCCACCTGGGAGCCACTGCCATTGGCAACAGCGGTTTCCCCAGTGCAGAGCAGCAGGGCACAGCAGTGTCTGCAGGGCCAGTGTCAGTGGGCTGGCATCTGCAGCAAGCTGGATCTGGAACTTAGGCTGGCAATCTCACAGTAAAAGATGTCCTTAGAAGGAACTGGAAAATAATTACTGGTCTCAGGCTGTGAACTGAAGGAAATGCAGAGACTGGCCAAAAAGAGAATTTAGGAGTCCCAAATCAATGAATATTCCTCAGGACGTGGCCTTCGAAGTTTCTACAAAAATCCAATGACTACTTCATACCCAGGTCTTGCTATAGGGAAAAGCCACTGGTCAGAGCCTGAGTGAAGAAGATGTCAATGCCTCAGCATGGAGAGTGGAAGGAAGCCTGCGAGGGACTGGAGGCCAAGCACAGAGACAGGTCTGAGTCACTTGGAAAAGTACCTTTCTCGCAGTTCCCATTTAACATTGTTAGTACTAAGCTGTGCACAAAAAAAAAATATGGTTCATCCTCCAGCAAATGACTGCACTTCCATTCCTGGGACCTGCAGGAAAGGGGCAGCAGCCCCCAACCCCACACAACCCCAGCATGCTCCACAGGGATGCCCAAGCTTCTGATTGTAGTAACCACCCCCAGGCACGAGGCTGCTCTTTGGTAGAACAGACCTGTTCAAGGCTGTTGTAGGAACCCTCTCCCTGAGAAGAGACAGGGCATCATCTTTAGCCCCGACCCCTATAGGGTGCCAACAAACCACACAGAAGCCCTCACTGAAACAACCAAAGCACAGGTGAGGGGTTGCTCCCAGGAGCATGAGTCAATCCAAAGCAGCTATCCAACAGGAAGCCTCACCCCAGCATGGCTGAGGGCTCCCCCAAAGCTGAGAGGGAGCTCTGCTCCCCAGTTAACACCCCACTGTCTATAGCAATTCCCCCAGACCATGAGGCCATGCACTATTAGGCAGAATTAACATATAACAAACCACTGGCCAGGAGGTGCAGAAGGGTGACTGAGATCAGGTGAGGGTCCAGTGAGCCCCTCACACCCCTCCTACTATGAGGGAATGTCGACCGTCAACAAGTCCTATCTTGAGGGTCTCTGGCCAGCAGTCACAGCTGCTGGGATGATAGGAGCGCTGTGCTCAGAGGACAGTGCTCCTCAGCAAAGATTAGAAACACAATGCGTGTCTTTCCAACCTTTTAAAGAATGCCAAGCACACACTTGAGGCGCGGCACAGGCCGAGCTCGGGATTGCAACCTCATACCTGTGATTTTGCCTTGGCAGAAGCACAGCTCCATGACAGCTGCGTCTCTGGCTGTCTTTCACTGGCCAGCTGTCTGGAGCTCAGGACAAGAAGCCTTCACCCTTCCACTGGATTCTCCTTTTCCACCCAGGAGGCTTTGCAAGTACACAGCAGATTATCAAGCTCAGTGGACAAGGGGGACAGAAGTGATTCAGTTACTGTCACCATGTTTATATATGGGAAATACATTCTCTCTACAAATGGTTCAAAGAAAGTTATTCAATTCAAGCCACTGGCTTTTCCAAGCAAGTAAGGATTTAGTGAGCATTTCCATTATCAACAGCACAAAGGCCAACCACAGGCAGAGTTAAAAATCAAGAAATGAAGTGTGGGACTTGAACCTGGGCCCTGGCTGTTCACTGAGTCTAGCACGGGGAGTTTTCTCAAGCCATCCGTTCATGGGTGTGTACTCTAGGGGAATGGGGGAATGGACTCTAACAGCAGGAGTCCCAGAGAAAGCTGCTTCTCAGTCAGCCCTCAACAGCTGAGACAGAATTCCTAGCAGGGATCTGAGGACCTCTCCCTGGGCATGTGGCCTGATAAAAGAATGTGCCACACCCCCAAGTGGTCAGTTTACTCACACATCAAAGCTGCTCTCTACAGAGTCCTGGGCAGCCTCTTGCTCCCACAGCCTACAGGGACTTGGGACACAGAGGGCACAGGATTCGTCGGGTCAAGGGCAGTTCTACAGGGCACTTGAGAAGCAGCTGCTGACCAGGGGTCTGCCCTCCAGCCTGCCCAGTGATGGGGAAGTGCAGAAGTCCACAGGGGTAATCTCATACACCTTAGGTCTCATGACACACATGGGGTACATAAGGGAGGCCAGTGCGGGTAATATAGCGAGCGAGAGGAAATGGGTCTTATGTCTTTGAGATAAAATGTCCAAAAGGCAGCCAGAGAGCTCACCCACTTATATTCATAAGTACTCTGGACTGACTTACACTCAAAACTCAGTAAAAAAAAAGAAATCCTTAGTCTACTGTTTTCTCCAGAAAAGATTCCCCGGCCACCAGTCCCCAACCCATCAGCATTTAACCAGTTGGTCACTGAAGTTCCAAACCTCTCTTGGTTCACATCCTGACTTAGGGCTACTACTGCAGTGATGAAACACCATGACCAAAACTTGGGGAGGAAAGGGTTAATTTTGCTCACGATTCCATATAACAGATATTCATTAAAAGCAGTGAGAGCAGGAACTCACACAGGGCAGGAACCTGAAGGTAGGAGCTGGTGCAGAGGCCATGGAGGGGAGCTGCTTACGGGCTTGCTCCTCGCGGCCTGTTCAAACTGCTTTCTCATAGAACCCAGGACCACTGCCCAGGACCACAGTGGAGTGGGCCCTCTCTCACTGATCATTAAGAAAATGCCTTACAGCCAGACTTTATGGAGGCATTTTCTCAATTAAGGCTCCCTCCTCTAACTTGTGTCCTGTGACATAAAACTAGCCAGGACACACCCCATGTTTGATCTGTCGGAAACTTGTCTAAACATGCCTGAGTGACAGCTGCCACCCTGGAACACAAGGACATGTCTCACTTTTAGTATAATTGCAGTTCCTTAACTTGCCAGTGACCTCAGCTCTGTCCAGCAGACCCAGATAATGAACTGGCCTTTCTTTCTGCCATGTCTGTATATAGGGACCAGGACATGGGGAAGGAAGACAATGGTGGGTGTTGAGGACGGTGTAGGAAGCATGAGAACATATCTGCTGCTGGCATCTACCTGTACGCCTTTACCAAAGGAAAAATACAGTGAAGTAGGATGCATACGTTCACACAGCTACTGAGCATAGAGCCTGAGAGTCTTCAACTTCATGTGATAAAAATCACTTCCCACATGTAATTAAGATAAAGATTTTGAGTTATGGCTTTTTTTATGACTCTGAACTATGCAATGACCCCATGTAACACTAAGGGTCATTAGGAGAGGGAAGTGGGTAAGGGTCGGTGTTTTAGTACATTGTCAAGATATGTCTTTGCCACCTTCTGGTTGGTTTAATAAAAAGCTAAAAGGCCAACAGTTAGGCAGGAAGAGGTTGGGCGGGATCCAGATAGAGAGGAAGAGGAGATGAATCTAGGAATGGGAGAGACACCAGAGGACATGAGGAAAGAAACAGGAGGTGCAAGATGGAAGAGAGGTAAAAAAAAAAAAACCCATGAGGCAAAATGTATGTTAATATAAATAGGTTAACTTAAGCTATGAGAGCTAGTGGGACAAGCCTAAGCTACAGACTGAGCTTTCATATTAATAACAAGTCTCTGTGCTGTTATTTGGGAGCTAGCTGGCAGGACACAGAAAGGCTCACTAAATACAGTGCCCAATGTGGAGCATTCATCTTTGGCAAGCAGGCCTAGAATATCTGACAGACTTCTTTGTGAGGGATTTTTTGCGTGTGAAATCTGAAGGTCACTGGGCAAAAGGGGCATCTGAAGAAGTATGAATCATCCAGAGAAAATTCCTCAAGAAGAGTAAACTGGCCTAATGGTATAACATACTTCCAACATGATTAAAAAAAATCTCATAAATTTTCCCAAATGTTTGTTGCTACTGTTCTCTAAAGACATAAAAGTCTTTTTGTAGTCCCAATTCAGTTAAAAATTAAAGCTGGCTTTGCGGATGAAACATGGCTCTCTCCTTCTCTAAACCCAAGCATGCTTGTTAAAGGTATGGGGCAGGAAAAAAAATTAGGCACTATTCCATTGCTATTAATATCATAATCCTTTGGTTCTGACTCTTTAAAACTTTTCTTAAGGTATATCTCAAAACTTTTAAGACTAATACATGTATATATATTTAAATTTCCTGTTATGATATTAATAGTCATATAGAATACTAATTTTAGATTTAGGCTTCATCTAGTTTCCTGCACACAATTACAGGCTTGAGTCTGAAGCAGATAATTAGGAATTAAGTGTGTGTGTCTGGGTGTATCTAATAGATTAAGGTCTTTTAACCTCTCTGAGATCTGCTGCATATAATGTTTTAAGTTTTCCACAGTGAATCATCAACATCCCTAACAGTGACCTTTGAAATCTCCAAAAACAAGATGGGACCCCACAAAGATGATTCCACCTGGACTGTGGTAATGACACAAAGCTGACAAACACTATCCAAAGATCAGTTTTGAACTACAAACGCTGAGGGCAATTCCAAGGCAGTTAGCTGAGATGGTCCAACTTCGTAGACTACTCCAGCCAGGACTTCAGATAAGCCTTCACCCTCACATCATACCAAGACTGGACAACAGCTAGCTATCCCAGAACTTGGTCATTATCTCAATTTTTTGCAGGGTCCACTAAAGATGCCATCGCCCCCTGACAACAGAAAGCAATTATAAGAACAAGACATCCAGATTCCCAAAAGGGGGCTGGGGTTGTGGCTCAGAGGTAGAGTGACCACCTGGTATGCAGTAGGCCTTAGTTTCAATACCAGGAACAGAAAGAGGGGGCAAAAGGAGGGAAGAGAGAAAGGTGGAGACGAAGGACTGGAGGGAAGGAGAAAAGAAGGAAGGGAAAAAGAAGAGGAGGGAGGAAAAGAAGGAGGGAAGGAGGGAGAAAATAGGGGAGGGAGAGAGGGAGGAAGTAAAGAAGGAAGGGAATAAGGAGAGAAGAAAGGAAGAGGGGAGGAAGAGAAGAAATGAAACACATTCCCAAAAGGCAGGATGGGTGGTTTTTGGTCATTTGGGGGATGCTTGTCATTATTTAGGGGGGTTAATCACAAGCTGTTATTGGTCATGGTCAGGGAGGAAAATAACCAAAAATTAGAGTCAGGGATCTCATTCTGAAAAGAAAAGGGGGATATAGAAATAATAGGGTAAAAGTGTAGATTACTGTATCTACTTTTAAACTAAAAAAGCAACTACGTATAGATTTTTGTATACTGATACAAATTTAAGGTTATTTTTGCCATACTGTATATATATATATTTCTACTTTTAAGATATTTTTGTATATTGATAGAATTTTAAGGTTATTTTTCATACTGTATTATATGTTTCTAGTTCTTAATTAAGGAATTGTACCTATGCAGCTCATTTAAAAATGTAATGTTAAGTTCTAGTTCTTGAAACCTATTTAGGATAAGGAAATACAGGTTAATAGTTTAGTCATCTATAACAATCTAACTTATAGTCATGTTAGGTATGTTTTCAAGGTCATACAGAAAAATATTTTAGATAGATAGGTGATCTTCAAACACTTCAAAGACCTATGAATACGGCATTTAAGATGTTTAATGACGTAAGTCTTTTCATGATGAGTCACATCTGCTCCTGGTAGCACCAATTTACTTAAAAAAGGGATGATGGGTATCGAAGAACCTCCATATGGAGGTTTGCTTTCTTTGTGGCCAAAGCTAGCCATGTGGGCAAGAAACTGCCCTTGCCTGGACTGACAGTATGCTGTCCAAATTGGACAAGTAGGATGCAAAGAAAACAACTGCCAAGGCAAGGTAGGACAGTCCTTCAAAATTCCTGCTTCACAGAAAAGTCTGTCAGATATTTTAGGTCTGTAAGCCGAAGATGGATTGCCCCAACATTACAGAGGAACTTTGGGTGACTGGCCAGGTAGCTGACTGTTTCTGTCATTTCTATAGTTTTGGAAGTTGTTTGCTCTGCACTTCCTGTTTACTCAGGTAATATATCTTTCTTGGGTCTATGATCTTGGAGTTAAAGACAAGACAGTTATAGTTACAGTTTTCTTTGTTACCAAATTCAGAAAAGAAACTCACAAAAGAGGTGTAAAGCGTGTAAGGTGAGAGACAGAAAACCTTAAATTATTTTTATATAAGAAAATGTTTTGAGGTCTAAAAAGATAGTTTTGGGTTAGTAATACAAGTTAGGATAGAAAGTAAATTAGGTACAAAATTTTGGACTCATCAAAATAGAATAGATAATGAAGTACTTTCTCTAAATCTGCCAAATGCAAATGGACTGGACATTGTGAATGTAATTCTTACCTGATAATTGTTCTTACTGTAGACAGTTTTACTGTGTTTGAGTTAAAACATTTCTTTTTTAGTTAGATCAAAGAGGGAAATGTTGTGGAATAATCTTTTTATACATTGTGAAGATGTGTCTTTGCCAAGGCGCTTTCTGATTGGTTTAATAAAGAGCTGAATGGTCCATAGTGAGGCAGGAAGAGGTTAGGCAGGACTTCCGGGCAGAGAAAGACAAGAGGAGGTGAATCTAGGCACTTGGGGTGGGGGGGAGACACCAGAAAATACAGAGAGGAAACAAGAGGTACAAGATGAAAGAGAGGTGAAAAGTAGATTAATATAAATGGGTTAATTTAAGTTATAAGAGCTAGTGGAACAAACCTAAGACACAGGTCAAGCTTTCACAATTAGTATTAAGTATCTGTGACATTATTTGGGAGCCAGCTGGCTGGCAGGACAAAGAAAGACTCGTTGTAGGTCAGAGAGGGTTGCATGGCTGTAGAGTCAGAGGCAGGAGAACTGTGAGTCAAAGCAGGAGCAGCTGGGGGAGGCCAGTAAAGCTCCTCTAGAGCCCTGAAGGACCACAGCTCTTAACACAGCCCTGGAAGACGCATTTTACACTCCTGGTCTCCAGAACTTTACGGTAACAAACTTGTGTCTGTTGAGGCCACACATGTATTCCGATGGCCACAGAGTGACATCTGCATGGCCAGCTAGTGTGACAATTCAACAGTGAAGTGGGAGAAAGGTTTCTAGAACTCACAAAGTCACCGCTGGAGGAAATCCACAAAAGGCTTGGTGAGAGAGGCGAAGGGAAGGGCAAAGAAGCTCAGACCAAAAGGGGAAATGAGCCACAGTGTCTGTCTGCCAGGGGCTTCTTCGAGCCATGGCTGGGCCATGCCAGATCTGTAAGCACAAGGTACCCAGTGGCCTCTGTGGTTTCTCTGAGAAGTCATACAGAGACCACATAGTAGCAGAGGGTGCAGAGGAAAGACCACAAAGACGCACGCCCTGCCGCTGTAGGTGGCTATGGATAGTCATGAACAGATGTGCACAGCTGAGGGGGATGCTGGAGTTTTAGGCCTTCGATTATGAACCAACCCAATTGGAACAATGGCAATTTCTTCTCACATGTCTGGAGACCAGGAAGTCCACACACAAGGAAAGTGGCCTTGTTCTTCATGAAGGCTCTCGCCTCTGCCAAGCTTCCTGGAGGCTTCCCACCTGGGCTCTAGTCTCGCCTTATCTACAGCTCTCCCTTGCCCCTCCCCCAGCAGCTACCCTCTAGAACAGGAGCCCTGACAGGGTGCTGTGTGGTTGACTTCCACCACAGTGACTTTCCTTCCTCACTCTTGACTACTTGACTCAAAAGGAGTCTCTGAATTTCAGCCAGTGATGATGGAACCCCCGAATTCTCCCCCAAGACTTGGCCTACGCAAGGTAGAGAGGTGAGAACACTCAGAATGATAGGCCTGCTTCTAACTTCTGGCAGGCAGAAGGGTTAGCAAGCATGTACACTACCGACCTTCACCCCTGGGAAGCACTGTGCCAGAACATAAAATCTATTTAAACAACTTTTTTAAAGTGGTAAATACATCATAAACATAACCTAAAACTCACCTAGTCATTTTTTAAACACAGTCCATTGACCAGAATTACATTTATACTAAGTTGTAGCTACTATAGTTTTGCTTTCTACAATGTAATAATTTTATTAATTCTTTAACACTGATTCTGGAGTGTTCATCCACACAGTTTTTAAGGAAGCCATCACACTACTGGCTTCTCCTCAAACTATTAGCCATGGGTGCTTGACACACAAACGAAGTGTGAGGTGTGACTCCTCCAGGGTCTGTCTGATGGTGCCTGAGGCTATAGCACCCACATGTGTGCATCCCGCACAGCCAACTTCCGGGCAACTCCCCGGATCCTGCTTCCTCTGAGATTCCCTGCTCTTAGCTGGGTCCTCAGACCTCCGGTCAGGACAACACTAAGACCTACTTCTCATGAGGGCTGGCCTTGACTGATGCTGTCCACATGGCTGGGTACCTGAGAGGATCTCTGGTCCAAGTCAAGCTGCCAGAACACAGGGCGCTCCTCTCTGCTCCAGGAGCCTCCTTCACACTCACACACACACACACACACACACACACACAGAGAGAGAGAGAGAGACAGAGAGA
>LOJH01033243.1:291-16330 GCA_001685095.1 Ellobius talpinus | reverse complement strand
TGTATGAACACACAAACAGAGAGTGAACAGGAATTGGGGAAAGTGGATGCTCTTAGTGGGTCCTACCAAAGGCATGCCACTGTATAAAACACACATGCAACAGAGTCTACAAGAGGAATTTAGTGAAAAAAAACATAAGTAAACCCGGGTACAAGGCAGGGTATACTTCATTAAAGATGGGAGAACTTGGTCATCTGACCTGGCTCTCAGCCAAGATGGTGGTAAGGTCACCCATGCAACAGAGTTAACACTGGGGAACCAGGCAGGGAACACCTCAGTAAAAATGGCGGAACTTGGTCACCTGACCTGGCTCTCAGCCAAGATGGCGATGAAGTCACTGGACCCCAGTCAAAATGGCAATGGTCACATGTTGTATGGAAAAGTCACTCAGTTAAGATGGCGGTAAAGTCACATTTGTATGGAAAAGCCACAATTTTTGAGCTACAGGGATTTTAAGCTAAATAAGAGCTACTTAGAAGCATGATCTGCCCTGTGGCTGAGCCACCATGCCATGCCACAAGCCACAGAGAGGAGCAAAAGGCTGGAATGGAAAAAGCCATACCATGCCACAAGCCAAAGCAGGGAGCAAAAGGCTGGAATTGAAAAACGCTGCCTTGTGGCTACAACCAATCTTGTTGGCAGCAGTAATCATGGCAGGGTCCATTTGTCTGTGCGCTGACAGTAGTTAGAAAGCTCCCGCAGACAGTAGTCAGAAAGCTCATAAAAGTGGAGCTGGCAGGACAATGGCAGAGTGAGGGTAAGAGATGAAGAAGTAGGGAATTAAGGCCTGGGGTTTTTGGGCCTCTAAAAGGCTTCCATCTTGGGGGGACGGACATGGATGGCTTGTTACCCACAGCTGAAATTGTGAAAACCCATGAAATGGTGACACCCCAAGGCCTATAATGGGACATCTTCCCTGACCTTGGGTGGGGTGCTATGGCCTGGCTGGATCTGGTTGGGGTGACTCAGAAGCCAGAGAGGCCAGAGGCCACTCTCAGCAGTCTTTTACAGCGAGGAAAAGAAAAGAAATGGAAAAAAAGAGAGAGAGAGAAAGAAGAATCCGAGGGACCCTGGGCCCCCAGTCGAATGCACCACACAGAGTGTGCAGTGCTAGCATGGGCAGACTGACCCCAGGTTAGTACAAACACAATTTTAGCTAAGAGAAGCAACCATAGCAGAATGGGGAAACTCACCAATTGAAGCCAGTGGTGTGAGTAGAAATCACGCTGTAAAAATCTCACTCAGGCATATGGTGGTTGTGGAAAAAAAATACCTGGTTCAGGATCCCATCCCTGGGAGAGGGCTTTGGGGTGGGAGAGCCTTCCAAGTCTTTTGGCATGGCACCAATGTAATGGAAAACTTAAAAATTGCTGTGGATCCCTGAGTAGCTGCAGTGGCAGAAACGCTGCAGGTTCCCGAGCAGTGGCAGGCAGCGGACCATGTGGTGGCAGGCAGGGGGCAGTGGGGCCTGAGTGCAGCAAGTCCCAGGCAGGGACTGCACACAAGAGAGGGAGAGAGGGAGGGAGAGAGAGAGAGAGAGAGAGAGAGAGAGGTGAGAGAGAGAGGTGAGAGAGAGAGAGAAGAGAAGGGAGAGATGAAAACTGCCTCTCTGAGAGGGAGATGGAGAAAGAGAAGAGAACTCAGGCTAGAAGCTGAAGATCATCCTGTCTCAGCAGACGGGGTGGGGGGAGTGGGTGTGGCTTGTCTCTTAAAGAGACAGAAAAGACCATTACACTATGTAGAAAGTCCTTTCAAGGGTCTATTTTTGTAGCATATCCACTATGTTTTCTAACAGTTTCAGAGTTTCAGTTTTAACATTGAAGCGCTTGATATATTGGAGTTGCATTTTATACTAGATAATGAATAAGAATCTATTTTCATTTTTCTGCATGTAGATGACCAGTTTCCCCAGAATCGCTTCTTTCTTTCTTTCTGGCGTCTTTGTAAAAGAAAAAAAGATGGTCATAATTGTGTGACTTTGTATTTGGACCCTCTTTTCTATTCCATTGATCTTCATGTCTGTTTTGAGATAGTAACATTCTTACCTACTCCTCCATTCCCTAAGGTTTGGTACTGCCCATAGTGGGCAGGGTCTTCTTGTGCCATTAAATGTAATTAAGACAATCCTCCACAGATATGCCCACTGGCAAACCAAATACAGACAAACCTTTACTGAAACTCTCTTCCCAGGTTATTATAAGCTGTGTGGACTTGACCATTAAAGCTATCACAAATACCATATATGATTTCAGTTTAGTCTATAGAGCAATAGTAAGGGGAAAAATAGCATGGTAAGCACATATGCATTCATTTCCCTCTGGTCTTGCCTTTGTATGTGTATTCACCAGGCTCTTACCACTGTGACTTTCATGTTATGATGTACTATAACTTGGAACTGTGGGTAGAAATAAATCTCTTTCCTCCATAAGGTGCTCTCATCAGTGTATTTTATAACAGCAAAAGAAATAAAACTAGCACTGTATTTATAGAAATAGCACAAGTGGTGTTCTTTTTGCTCTGAATTACTTTGGTTATCTAGGATTTTTCATCCTTCCATATGAATTTTAAGAATTTTTGCCTATTTCTATAAAGAATAGCATGATAATTTTTATTTGAATTGCACTGAATTTGTGAATTAGTTTTAGTATCATGGTCATTTTCACAATACTAACTCTTGTAATATTTGACCATTTTTCTTGTACCTCTCACTATTTCTTTCCTCAGTTTTAAAACTTTAATTGTAGGCATCCTTCAACACTTTAGTTATGGTAATCCACGGTCTGATAAACTTTTCTTTGAAAAGTCACAGTTCTGTATTTTAGGGGGGTGTACTTGGTAGTCTATCATTGCTCAAAATTCTTTATGGAAAAAAGAACAGGATGGATGCATAGAGCCTGAGATGCAGAAATGGAGATGGATACAGAAAATTTAAGGAACTGGCTTTTGCCATTGTAAAGGGTGGAAAGTTCAAAATTTGTAGAGTAGGCTTAGAGGCCAGAGATCCAAGGAAAGGCCAACTTTGCAATCTGAGTTAGAAGCAGTCTCCTGGAAAATGTTGTCTTTTTCAGAGGTTATATTTTTCTACAAAGATATTCCATGAACTGCATAATGCACACTTATATTATGAAGGACAGTCTGCTTAAACACTACTGACTTAAATATTATGATCATTAAGAAATAAATTAATTAAAAAGAAAATATTGTTTATAAAATATTTGGGTGCAATGGCTAAAGTTTATACATGGAATTAAATATTGTATTCCATATGACCCCTCTCTTTTTTTTCCTGAAGTATAAAATGCCTAAAGTTTTGAAGTACTATTACAAGAACCTATGTTGAATTCTCTTCTGTTGGAGAAAGAAATGTTTAATAATTAAGAGTAATAATCATGGACCAGGAGAGATAGCTGTAGTAGGCTATCTTTCGGGCCACCAACCAGATGCCAAATTATAACAGGGAGACTTCTTAACTAGTTATGAATGCTCAGCCTAATATTATGCTTGTCCCACTAGCTCTTATGATTTAATTAAATTGTTTATCTTCATCTACATTTTGAATGGGGCCTTTTTACCTTTATTTTATTCTGTATGTCCTACTCCATGTCTTGCTGGCTGGTTTCTGCCTGGCTGGTCCCAGGGAATCTCCCTTTCTTTCTTCTTTGTTCTCTTTTATCTCATTCTCTCTCAAACTTAGATGATTCTTCCTACTTATTCTCTCTGCCCATCAGCCCTGCCTATTCCTCTCCTGCCTAGCTACTGGTTGTTTAGCATTTTATTAGACCAATCAGGTGCCCTAGGCAGGCAAGGTAAAACAGCACCACATCTTTATGTAATTAAAAAAATGCAACATACACAAATGTAACACATCTTTAAATCATTAAACCAGTATAGCATAAGCAAATGAAAAACACTTCTACATAGTTAAAATAATATTCCACAGCAGATAGCTCAACAGTTAAGAGCATTTTTACACTTTCAGAGGACCCAGATTAATTTTTCAGCTCCCATGTGGTGACTCACAACCACCTGTTACTTCAGTTCCAGAAGGATCTATGCCTTCTTCTGATCTGAGTGTGCACCAGACACACACATGGTGCACATACATACATGCAGGCAAAATACTAACAAATAAAATAAGCAAACCTTTAAAAAGTTAAAAAGAAAGGTCAAGAGTCCATATATAGATTCAATAGTTTTGTTATTAAATACACAGAAGACTGTGTGTGGCAATATGTACATGTTTTAGTTATTCTAAGAGAGTATGTCAATTTCTCAGTGCTAAGAATGTCTGTAAGTCTGCACAAATGTTGGAAGTAGCATATACTCTATACCACAGAACACAATCATACTCCTGTGCCTTGTTGCTCCTGTGCCAAATACAGAGAATCTAATATAAAATATTTGAAGCCCAAGACTAGAAGACAGTTCTAAATTGAGAAGTTACAATCTAACCCCATTTTAAGCCTGACAAATTGATTGTTATTTGTTCCTACCAATGTTCACTACTAGAAGAACTATACATTGTAAACATTTTAATTAGTTTCTGTTAGCATGATTAATAAAAACCCAGAGACAGATATTGGGGTTTAACCTGAAGGTCAGAAAAGCAAAACAGTTAGCCACTGGCTCTTACCTCTACCTCAGTCCAAAATGGCGATCCTGCCTCCAGGAATCTCAGAATGAGACTGTGTCTGAGACCTGTCTCCTCCCATCTCATATTCCCCTCTAGGGCTAGGATTAAAGGCATGCACCCTACCGCTCTGTTTCTATGGCAAACTAGTGTGGCTACTGAGATTAAAGGTGTGTGTCACCACTGNTGCCTCCAGGAATCTCAGAATGAGACTGTGTCTGAGACCTGTCTCCTCCCATCTCATATTCCCCTCTAGGGCTAGGATTAAAGGCATGCACCCTACCGCTCTGTTTCTATGGCAAACTAGTGTGGCTACTGAGATTAAAGGTGTGTGTCACCACTGCATGGTCTATAAGGCTGATCAGTGCAGCTGTTTTACTCTCTGAACTTCAGGCAAGCTTTATTTTATTTCATTTTATACAAATGAAATATCACTACAAGTTTCTTTAATATATCCATAAACATCATATGCCAATTTCCTCTTATTTGTCTAAATTCTTCCAGAAAGCACCATCATCAATGCTTCTGTTGAGAAAGCAGCATGAAAATATTTGTTCACATGGGAAAGAAAAGTCCTCTGTTTGAGCTGTGTACACAGAGGTGGTTGGTCAGAAAGAATCTAGTTCTTTATGTTCAGGATGAGGAGTAAAGTAGGCAGACAATAAAGTGTCAAAGGGCTTAGAAGGGATTGTCAGAATGTAGGTGAGGTACTCACAATACTGCAAGGAAGGATGCTGCTCAGCAGGCTGTATTCTCTCTTTGATGCATGCATGTTCCATTAGTGGAAAATGCATGTGCGTTTTCAGAAAGCATTTTGCCTTGTGGGGCACACAGGAAAAGAAAACACAGGAATGAGACTTTTTAAAGACTTTTATTTTCTTTTAAGAAAGAAAAGGGAAACAGGATAGGATAGAACCCCCAAACCATTTTGTGCCTCTACTCCCATGGTGATAATTATAACTGTGGATGCTGAAATGAAAGCATGCACTTTTAAAAGACTCTAAATGTAGTTATGTGCCCTCCCACTCATGGGTAAGCCCAGATTTAACAGCTTATTTGAGACCTGGTACATCAACCATGCATTTTATAGAACAGTAGGTATATTGCACAGAGGTTTTGACTTTCTTTTTCTCTGTTTAGTTATTTATTTTCAATGATTTAAAAATATTATAATTATAAATTATAGAACTCATGTTCCTCTATAGGTATAAGTCTTTTACATAGAATATACAGTGCAGTAAGTACTTATACAACAAAATATACTTTAAATAAAGAAGAAGCCCTACATACTATTATATGTTTAAGATTATAATTTTTGGCAATAATTGACATAGAGAGTATTTAGTCCTTTTTAAAGCAGTTAACACAAAAATTTCAACAGAGGTGTACGTCTTTGAAGTGCATATAATGTTGGCAATGCTGTAAATATTTTGAATTCCTAGCATGTGTGAAACATTTGCAAAAAAAATTCTGGCAAATAAATACTGAGTCAGTTCCAGAAAGGGAATAGATACAAATAGAAATTGTTTTATTCTAAGTCAATTCATTTTGGAAAGCCGCATGGTAAGCTTTTTCTATAGTGATGAAAAAAATGGTTTTAATGTAAGTCATGAATAGACCAGTTCCTACTGATTAACATTTGCTACATGATAGTTCATGTACATAATAGAAATAGATGTGATTTCTGCAATATAATTTAATCAAATGCCTTAAATTTTTCTAGTTAAAAAAATACTGACTAGCCTGCAATTACCACTGTGTAGTTTGTGTGCATAAAGGAAAGATGGGTCGCTTTAGCATTGCCACTATGACCCCTGGGGCTATAAGGATTATTAAGATCACAGTCACTCCTTGGATTTGAAGGGGCAATTTATAATTCTGGAACTTACTTTGTCTCACTGGATGGATTTCCCAACATTTAAAAATACTAAAATAGCTAATTATACTGGTGGCTCTTACTGTGACTTCCTCTGAGATTATTGTCCATTTTCATAATAATTCTGGTATGTATTCATAGCAACATGCCTATTATAGATGAGGAAACCAGACTTGGAAGTTAACTTGCTTTTCTGAAGCCCCACAGCTACCAAATTTGAATCACTTGGACCTAGCTGCCTCTGGTATAAGATTATGTTTTTCCTCTACGGATGCTAATGTTTTCATGCGGGCAAAGGCTTATCTTCAACCATTTATTAGTGATAAATAAGATGTTTAATATTCTGTAAGCAATTTTGATGCACAAAGGAAAAGTTGGTTTTCCTCATATCACTTGTTTTGCAGCATAAATTCTTAATTGTAATATAATCTACACAATAACATTTAATACAGCCTAAGTAAAATAAGAGGTACAATGAAAGGGCTAATCATTTTGTGATATTTCGGAATGTAAGACAAAGATTTTTTTGTTGCAGATGAAGACACCTTTAAATGCACACTGTAGTTTACAAGTGTATGATTATATAAACTGCTTCAATATTTAAATTTAGGAATTGGAGGATGTGCACCATATTAGAATATTGGCCAGCATCAAAATAATAGATTTTTACTTATTTCAGCTATTGTCTGGATCCATAACCACAAATAACATGCCAGAATTTCTGATGTTTAAGGGATCTATTTCCTAACCAAGTATTCTTCTGCATTTACTTACAAGTGATAAATATTTGAGCTTTTGGTAGCATAAAGAATCTAGGTGCTTTAAAGCTTTCTCCTGTCACAAAGTTTTTGAAATAGAAAAGAAAACTTCCTGCTGTTTGATTCTAATTGGATTTCCAGATGTCCAGGGTCAAAGGTTAGAATGAAAAGTATCGCGTTTTGCTCTGCTCTACCCGGGTGGCATGTCCTCACATGTGTTTTCCCAGAGGGTGTCCTGTTTTAGTCTTTCCCCTACTGTAAGAGTTTTGTATCCTCTCTTTTAATTCCACCTTGTAAGTAACCTAAGTCTGTTGAATTTAGTATTTTGAAATGTTTGCAGTATGTAACTTTAAAACCTAGTTATACGTGCATCAATAGGCAAGCTGATAATTCTCTTCCTTCTCAGTTTGATGTGGTACTAGGGAGCTAAATATTAGCATTGTGGAGGACATTGGGGTTTGGACTTCCCCTTTATAATCAACAGCATGTAAAAACAATGACTGCATAGGCTGGAGTCTAATTACTGCTCAAAAAAGTGAGACCTGAGTCATATCTTTTGTTTTGGAAGAGACACAACCTGAACTGCTCCAAAGGTCATTAATGGGTAACTGTCTAAACCTAGCGCCAGGAGAAGACTTTCTGATCGAAAACAAGAACATACCATACCATTTCCTCCTCCTGTAAGAGTCAATTCAAGTAGGCCTATGAAAGGACTTGATAAAAAAACAAAACCAAAAAACGTACCGTGGGAAAAACTACTTTCTCTGGAGGCTATGGGTAACAAGACTCCTACTCTTTAATAACGAGTTCAAGAACCTCAACAGAGGGAAGGCAAAGCTTTATTTTTCTTTCTGCAGAACCCAGCACCAGCCTTAACAAAGTGACAAATGTACTGTCCAAGTGCCAAGGACATTTTTAATAGCTTGGAGCATGTGCCTACCCTTGCTCTCTGTTGGCTGGGTACTTATGTAAGTACAATCTTCCTGGGTCTCTCTATTCCAATTCTCTCTCCAGGATTTCTTTATTCCCTACTAGGGTAAGTTATTTTCTTTAGTAAGTTCTACTTCCTTACAATTTTTACAGATGCTTAACCTTGTAGGTCAGTCATCAGGGAAGACCCTACAGGGCGGGGAGTCTGGGTAAGTGCCATCAGTTTTTGACTGGGGAGAGGAGAGTGAAAAGGGTGAATTCTTCCTGCTTCCTGCAACCCTTTATTGAAATGAAATCCACATAAGGCTTTTTTTTTGTAAATTGTGAATGGAGCATGGTGCTTCTTATTTCTCAGAGGCTGTACAAATAATACAAAGTCCGTCTAAAACACAGATGGGAACAATGGATCCCTTTGGTCACTGTCCACCCTCAGTTTTTGAGAATATGCTGTTCTATGAAGGATGTATCTTGTCAGAACTCCTTCACTGAAGACCACAAGAGCCCATTGTGATGCTGGTAGGTGGGGTTAGCAGGATGAAGTCCTAGTGACATCATTAGGTAGCATTAGGTGATATTCTCCTTGCCAATTGCTATTATAAACTGAGAAGTACAAGATAAAACAACAACAAAAGCCAACACCCGACACTATGAATTGATTTTCTTTTCTTTTGCTGAAAGACTGCTAGAATTGCTTTATGGTTTGATTAATTTTGCTGTTGTTTTTGCTAGCCATGTTGTATTAGCTACTTTTCTTGTTTCTGTGAGAGACAGTCTGATGAAGGCTATTTAAGGGTGAAATTGTGTATTCTGGCTCATGGCTTGAAGACACACACTATACAGGGAAGTTGTGGAAAACGGCGCAGCTTATCACATTTTGTCCACAGGTGGAAACAGAGACACTGATGAACTGTGAAGTTCGGTTTCCTTTCTCCCCTTTCTTCTTTTAAATGTAGCACCCAAGCCCACGGGATGGCACCACCCACAAATAGGGGTTGGTCTTTGCCCCTCTGTAACATGTAAGACTTATTTATTGGTTTTCATTGGTTATGGTATTTAAAAAGTTTGTGGCCATCCTGTGATTAAAATTCCACAAGTATGCAGTAGACACTTACCTAAGCAGTGAGTAGATGAGAGCAAGAACAAAAATACTGCTCCCTCTCACTCTCTTAAGATTAAGTTAAATGGCCATTCCTTTTTCTACAAAGTATTTTACTGTTAGGGGTTGCTGTATGGATTTTTAAACTGCAAAACATCTCATGAAGTACTATTAGGCCAGTAGTCTCAACACGTGGGTTGTGACCTTTTTTGGGGGGGTCACATATCAGATATCCTGTATATCAGATATTTACATCATGATTCATAACAGTAGTAAAATTACAGTTATGAAATAGTGATAAAATAATTTTTTTGGCTGGGGTTCACCACAACATGAGGAACTGTATCAGTGGGTTTCAGCATCAGGAAGGTTGAGAATCACTGAAGGCCTTTATATGTTGCCAACATCTTTTGGCTCCATGGTGAGAAAGACACAGGAAATAGTAAAAGAAAACAAGAATGCTTCAAATGAGGAAACATAAATTACTGGAATAAAATAGATGTGTCCCAATTAATCTATAATTCATAATCAACGTGGTAGTATATAAAATAGGGAAGGATATGTTGTAAGACTGAAGGTACTGGGTACTCTTTCAATGTCTCCTGCTCCAATGGTTACACCTATGTCTGTATTGAAAGGGAGCATGTCCTAGGTGTGTAGTTTGTTAATGCCATAAGAAAGTTATTGCACAGACTCCTGACAAAACCTGCTCATATCTTTCAATATCTGCATTTAACCAAGAACTACCATTTCTTTTATATGAATTCATTGAAACCATTAAGTATTGTATCAGTAAAACATGAGGCTGTCACGTTGCTTTTCTCATAAAATATGTATGTAAACATTAAAATGTGCAATAGTTTATTAATTCTCAAGTTTCATCTATGATCTTAATATAGTTTCTAATTTTTGTTTTACTATTTTTGTGTTATTGAACAGAAAGAGTAAAAGAAGATTCTCATAAATCATATTTCATGGCTGTTAGAATCTTTACTATCTCAATTTGGTAAATTTATGTGCCCTTGTTACTGTTTTCTTTTCTGTAACTCTCTTACAGGTTTTCTTATTTTGGTGGAACAGAGATGTAGTAATATTCAAGTTACTTATCATTCCCCAACATGTAGTAATTATTATTAATTAGAATAGAAGTTTCAAAGGAGTAGGTATTTCTTGTCTTATTTATTCAATAATCTATTTCACATACTCAGGAGAATGATTACACACAACAGAAACTCAATAATATCTGCAAATAAATGAATAGACCTATTTAAAGAGTCAGTTTATGCTAGTTGCAGTTAGTGATAAAATATTATTAACACCCTATATTAATTAATATCAGCAGAAACAAAGGAAACAAAATTGGATTCACTTATTATTTAAATGATCCATAGATTCTAATTTTACAATTTCAGGTATAGTATGTTTGCAAGAGACATATCTAAGGGAAAAACAGAGTCATACAGGAAAAACATGGTGAATGATATACAATAACAGCTAAAATATAAATAAAAGTGACAGCAAAACTATAAGACAGAATGGAATATAAGGGAAAAGTCATTAGTAGGAACAAGGAAGACCATTTCATATTAAGAAAGAAATCAGTTTTCAAGATGATGCAATTATAAAGTTTTAACTTCTAGCATCTTAGGTTTAGATATATAACACAAATCTAATTCATGAAATTATGACAAATAAGTTAATGTCTACATTGGAAATTCAGATGAAACGTGCTGTTCCTAAATGTTCACTGGTGTCTCTGAAACTGAAACAGGATGAGAAAGACAGGAATTGATGTCAATAACCATCAAAGTAGGTACCATGGTCAGATGTTTTTATGAACCACTTTCTTTTAACATAATAATGATTATGCTATTTTTAAAGATCAAATTCCATCTATAAAAGTAAGACTTAATGAGCATTAGGAAATGTATCGACATTTAGAAGCTACATGGTAGTCATTATCTAATTCCTATGTCCTTTAATGTCGACTCTTTACTCAGAAATCCTCCCAATTGAGACACTCTCTTCCTTTAGTCATACCGGTAATTCTCTGAGGGTGGATAACTGTCTCTTAGAGAACAACCTCAATAAAACAAATTTGGGTGGGGCAGGATTTGGGTGAAGAAGGTGGCTATGGAGTAGTAATAAAGTAACACTAAGTTAGGAAAGATAGAAGAGAAAATTTCAAAACAGTATGAGTATGGGTAGATGTGAATTCTTGTTCATTGTTGGTGGAATGCAAGTTGGTCAAATACTCTGGAAATTGTCATCGAAAAGCTAAAAGCAAATCTACCATATAAGCCACGCTTACTAATCTTTGGACATGCACAAAGGACTTGACATCCTACCCTGTAGATAACTGCTCAGCAATGTTAATTATTGCTCAATTCATAATAGATAGCAAATGGAAACAACCTAAAAGCCTTTCAACTGATTAATGGATTATGAAGGAAATGTGATACTATTCTGCTGTAAAGAAAAATGAAATCCTGAAGTTTTCAGGTAAATGGATACAACTAGAAAATATATTGAGTGAGGTAACCCAGACCCAGAAAGACAAATGTCTCATATTCTCTCTTATTGGAGAGATTTTATAACCTAGATTAACAGAGAAGTAAAATGGACTATGGTGGGGCAGGAATGCTAGAGAAGGATTGCAAGACACAGTTGATATAAAAGGGAAAGTGGGAAAAGAAGGAAGAGGCACTTTAATCTGAGAAGTGGGTAGGAAGTCAACACAGAAGAAGAAAATGGTGGGAGGGACAAATAACATCAAGCATTAAGCATGTTTGAAACTGATCATGGGGAGGGAGCCTAGGCTCAGCAGATAAATGACTATAACAGAACTTCTGCACCTAAGGGTCAAAAAAAAACCATGGCAGAGGGTCAGAAAGATTGCAAGAGCCAGAGGACCAAGAAATCTTCTGTGAGATTGTGTCTTCTGGGGAAGCTACACCCAAGATACCTCAACAGCATAGATGCCTAAATAAAACCTGAACAATGACAACACTGTAGAGATGCTGGCACAGAAAGTGAAAATCTCTTGGGGTCCTGGTCCAAGGCAAAGAGCTAACCGCAACTAAATACTGACAGTGGCAGAATTAGTCTCTTCCAAGAATGAGCCCTCTAATTGGTTACCTAATACGAAATGATCGGCATTGAAATTGTATACACCCAACCAACACCAATTGGACTAACAGGTTGTATATTTATATAAATATTTATATATTTAGGCAAATATAACAATAGTAATCAAAGAAAAAGAGGCTATCAATTTGAGAAGGAGTTGAGGGAGAACTAGTGAAATGTTGGAGAGAAAAATGGGTAAGAGTGAAGTAATGTAATTAGATTTTAATTGAAAATTTAGAATGTAAATTGAAAGGTGACTAAAATATTTTCTTCAGTCATCAATATATCAATAGTGACACATGACACTTCATGATGCTTCATGATAGTTCAACAGATAAAATAATTATCTGTTGAAGAAGAGATAAGAGCTGTGCTTTTACTGAAAATTAATACCAGTTTAAAATATCTGAAACAATTTTCTAAATTGTGCTTTTAATGGGAACAATAAAATCTGCAGATATCTGTGAAGACACAGTTTTTTAAATATTAAGAAATGTATTTTTACTAAGTATGGTTCTATGATTTACATCAACTTCTTAGATTATTAGACATAAATGGTAATTTCTTTCCACTATTATTAATACTTTGCCCCAAGCCTGTTCTCGCATAGGCACTTACAAAAATAAATAAGTGTAGAAAGATAATCCTTGAACAAGACCAATTAATGATTCAGTGCACATTCCTTGGCTGATATGTTTATTTCTTGGTTACTTTTCTATTTTTGTGAAGAGATACCATAACCCAGGCAACTTATAAGAGAAGAATTTCATTGGGAGCTTGCTTACAGTTTCAGATGGTTAGTCCATGATCATCATGGTAAGGAGAATTGCACAAGGTAAGTAGGCCTATGCTGGAGCAGTAGCTTAGAGCTTATATCTGGTCTGCAAGCACAAGACAGACAGACAGACACACACGCACAGAGAGAGAGAGAGAGAGAGAGAGAGAGAGAGAGAGAGAGAGNAGAGAGAGAGAGAGAGAGAGAGAGAGAGAGAGAGAGAGAGAAACACACACACAGGCAGACAGAGAGAAAGAGAGACAGAGACTGGGTGTGGTCAGGGTTATTGAAACCCCGAGTTACACTCCTCCTCCAACAAGGTCACACCTGCTAGTTCCTCCCAATTGCTCTACCAACTGAGAATCAAATATTCGAACATCTGAGTCTATGTGAGCTATTGTCATTCAAACTACCACAGTTTACTAAGATGCATTGTACACACACAGCCCATATATTAGACATTATTTTTTGTATTTAATTATTTATTGTCATCAAATAGTGTAAATAAAATCACATTTTTAGATGAGGAAAAGAAAGCACTAAGAGGTAATGTATTTCCTAAAGTTGCACAGATATAAAATAAAATATTTAGGACTCAACTTCAGAGTTTCTGATCATATAAGTTATACTTTGAAGACATTTACATTTTTTTAATATTTTTAAATGCTAGTTTTAGAGAGATTACCCAGCATTATTCTATGTGAAAAAAAATTGTCAAAAATGGTAGCAAAGAAACTAGAAAAGGGTCATATAGTTTTTATTAATTGAAGATGTGTGAGAATATGGAAAAATATATTAGTATTTTAGAGCCATGAAATTCTAAGATCATATTAATAAATGCAATTAATTTGACAGTGAATTTTCCCAAGACCACTATCTATTTTAAACATACCCTTTGTATTTAGATTTTTTCAATGTATTGCATACATTTCCCCCACATCAGGAATACTTCTGATCTTTCAAAAATGAGCCATTATTTAATTTCCTTAAACTTAGGTTATTTTTCTATTATTCTGTGAACAATAACAACTTCAAACTCTTACAGAACCTTAATGGAATAAAGATAAAATTGAGCTGCTAGACAGACAAAAGTCTTTTATAAAGTCATCACTATCATGCAAAGAAGATCAGAAAGTGAGTTTTTTTCAAGAACAAAATTTCTGTCTTTCCAGTAATGTGACTTATGTTCTGAGCTATAAATAGTGAGACACAGAAAATGACAGTGAGCAAGAGTGATGGTACTGATGGCTAAGAGTATTGAACAAATAATGAATTTGATCTGTCACTTACAGAATTACAAAAAAACCAAGCCAAAACCAAAATCATGTTTTAATTCAGAATTCATTACCCCACTAGCTGTACTGCTGTAGTATATTTCTGTGGGTGGGAGTAAGAATACGTGAGGTCAACTATTTTGTGACCTCAGTGTGCCTCTGTATAATTGCAGTTAACTGTAGACCCCTGGAAGATAGGCAGCACAGAAATCACAGAAATCAGTGGGCAGATAGGGCTGAGCTAGAAAACCACTGGACTGTGGAGATTTCTTCTTGGCTGATACCTTATAACTAAAATATTTTGTTTTTTTCTCTTCTTGTTGTAATGATCTCTTTACTCTTCTAGTCTCAGATATCCCTTTTTGATATTCTAGAACTGACAAAGCAGACTTATCTAGTATATATTTCTATTCTCCAATAAGTAATTGGAAACTAAAAATGTATTTTATTTTTACATTTATATTATTAATTTTCAAATATTTTTCCATAAATGTGTATTAGGATATAAGCTAGATCTAATGAACAATGAAAGTTTTTTAAACATATGTAACTTTTACATAGTAATAGATTTTTTAAAAAAAACTATTGTAATTATAACAACTAGAATATGGAAATTTGCAGCTGAATTGTCTCTGAAAACCTCATTTTGTTAGTCCTCTATTTTCTTAATCTATGACATTGCTAATTAATTTTCATGAAACATTTGCTTTTTAACTGAGAATTATTAAGAAGTTACTCAAGTGTCCAAACATTTTAATACATATAAGATTTATACGAGGTAGTTTCTTTGTTTTTGTAGACACCTATGCACAATGTTCTACAGACTCTTGAGAGAGCTGGCATTAGTTTTTGAGAGCCAAGAGGGGAATAAAGTAAATCCAATGTGTAAACATTGGTAGTGATACTCTGGTTGGCATCCACTAATTATTGCTCTTTCCTGAAACTTTCTTGTGCCCTTTTATAATAAAATTACAATTAATGTGTTTTACTCTCTTGAGTCTAAAGCAAAATTTTCATATAATCTTTATAAAAGTATTATTGTTATAGGCTCTTATTCTGGATCAACTGTGTTTACTGCATTTCAAGCCAATGGCTTTACTCTTCTCAGTTTGGCTGCAAAGGTCTCTTTTCATAAGATGAAGATGCTGCACAAGAAAGAAATACTTCTCTGGTAAAAGGAGGGTTCTCTGTAGTATGGCAAGTACAGGGTGAGAGATGCCTGTGTTTTCAACCTTTGTTATTAACTAAAAGGCAAAGACAGTTTGAAAACATTTGATGGTTTAAATTAGATATTTTCTTTGAATTTTTATACCAACAGTCGGGAAAGGAGTCTAGTCGCTGGAGCAAGAGCTGGAAACAAGAGAATGAGCCCAGGCTTGCCGCTCTTTTTTAAAGAGAAATAGACCAAGCCCTAGTGGGCTGGTATTTCAGCGGCTATTGGCTGAAGGAGTGGAAGGCACTCCCGCAGCATCTCCCCCTTTTGTTAAGTAAGAGAGTTCTAAACCTACTACAAAATCATATACAATAAGAACAAATATCCTATCCTAACTAGCTTAAGTCTTGCATAATAA
>LOJH01033242.1:8539-29548 GCA_001685095.1 Ellobius talpinus | reverse complement strand
GTCCTCAGCTCAGGGACAGGACTCTTGGAGGTCAAAGGACCCCGCAGACAAAAGCCCTTATATCATTTCTTAAAACCTTAATTTTTCTTTCCTGAGGAATTGTCAAAATGTCACACTTTTCTAATATATTCTAATAAATATATTTCTAATATATTTGATGATAAGGATATTGATTATATATCTACATCTTAGTACTGCTTCAACTAATCAATGTAGAATGAATTTCACTGTGATTAGATTTGCTGAGATTGGCAGATAATCAAAAGATTAGAATAGGAATTTTATCAAACTGTATATACTCATGTGGGTCTTATCTGCCTTTTATTTGAGAGTTCACTTAGAAGTAGAATAACTTATATTATGTAGACCTTTATATTTTAAATATTTATGTACATGAGTCACACTGCTAATTGATACTATTTTTCTTTAAGCTTTACTTAATATACTCTTATTAATAGATGTATCTGATTTTTTAAACAAATCAGGTATAGTAGCACAGTAATATAATCCCAGCACTTAAAAAGTCCAAGCAGGAAGCTCAAAAGTTGAAGATCATCCTAGGCTACAAAGAAAGTATAAGGCTAACCTGGGCTACATGAGTCCATATATCATTATTTTTTCCTTAAAACTTTTTGTCTTCATTTTTATGAGGTTTAGCTTATTAAATTTTCTGAACTGTTGCATTAGCATATTCCTTTTTTGTGTTTCTGACAAAATATGCAATTATCTTTTCAATGGAGGCAAAAACTATCAGCAGAATGCAAATATTAGGAATTCTTTGCTTTTAGATATTCTTATTGCATATTTTAGGTTATAAGCAATTGGAAATTTAAAAGTTATTTAACAAGGGCTATGCCTGTTTATTTTTTGGATAGATAGAATTTGAATTTTATGTTTATTTGCATGTTGTTTTCACTTTTAGAATGGTATTGTTTTCAATCCCTTTTAATGTTTCCAGGCCAATTTATGAAGATTATGGTAACCAATACTAACTTTATAATGTCACAATTTTGTGAAGTACTTTCTAAAGAAAAAACACACATAAAGGCACAGATAAGCTTCTCTTTGTCATAGACTCAATATTATGTTATACTAATATTTTATTAAATCCAATTTGTGCAAATATTTAAATTTGAAGTCATGTAGTATTACTCTAAACATGGCCCAAGGACAACTTCAATGGTAAGTTCCGAGAAAAATAACTGTTTTCTTCCCTGTTGAGGAAAGACTTCCACATACTTCATTGACCCATGTCCATGATGTCAAACAGCCTCCCATTTCCTGGTCCTTGATTCCTTTAATAAGGAAATAATAGATTCAGACATGCTCTGCTATTGGAAATGTGTGCATTCATTTGATTAAATATTGCCTTGAAATGTAGATGACAACTTAAAAAAAGTTAAATAGCTTTATTGTCTATTTTACAGTTCTTAATAATAAAAGAATGGAAAAAATTATAACAGAAGATTAAGAAAATTCAAAGTACAGCATGAATAAAATCTGAAGACAAGAGGTTTAAAAACTGTCTAAAAACAAATTTGTTCATGCAATGATATTTTAATTTATTTATTTGTTGGTATTTTAATTTTTTTAAAGAAGCCCATGTCCTCATTATTTTTTTATTGATTTTATTGAGCTATACATTTTTCTCTGCTCCCTTTCCTAATATTTTAAGTTTTGAGGCTAAGTCTTGCTCAGTAGCTAAAATCCACCTAGTACTCCGGATTCCTCTGTTTTTTCCTCACAACTATCAGGATTCCATATGTGCACGTCCATGACTGCTACAAATATCCTTTGTACATGAAAAAGAGCATGAAAATATAATTTTATAATGAAAATGCATTTGGATGGATAAATGGTGTGTCTACACACTAGAGCACTATTCAGCAATGCAAATAAAAGAACTGCTTTTAACAAAGTTTTTCTTAATGAATTAGATTGTATAATATTAAATAAATGCTATGGCTTAAATTTCTTTTAACCATAATTCCATATAAACTTTGGAGGACAAGACAAATAGAATCTCCCCAGTAGTTATATGAAAGAAATTAGAAACAAGGCCAGAACTGCTTATTGAGAAGAAGAGGTAAGTGGGCACTGATTTGATCTGGTCTTCAAGATATGATGTTATTTAGTCATTAAAAGTCCTGAATCTCCCAAACTGCTGGTCTAAAGCTTCCTTCTCAGTTGGGCTCTATTGCCCATGACACCTGCCTGAAAGTGTTTGCCTTCCCAATGTGACTTAAAGTATTAAGTAAATACAAAAGCTTGTGAGAGGTCCCCCAATTCAACCAATGCAAAAACCTGTATCTTAGGAACATAGTCTCGACATGGACAGACCACAGAGCTGTGCTGGAGGGTGTGTTTCTTTATTCCTAATTAGACTTAAAAAGTTACTCTGAAGTCATCAACACCTGCAGAAATGATTCAGCTCCTGGCATTGCTCAGGACAGTGAATCAACTGTAGATTTTCTCCTCTTCTTTCTTCTAATTTGGTTCATTTATTTTTCCCCCACAAGTCATTCAGAGATGGATATAACATTGTATCTTCATGAAACCATGGGTTGTCTTTCATGTTTATAAAAACATCAAAAGTTTTTTGTTAGTCATATATCACTTGAAAATTCTGTTAACATTTGGTGCATTGAGAAATATTGTAGTTTAGCTAAATTTAGTCCATTTGATAGAAAATTTATCTTTATGATATGGATTACCTTTGCTTTCTTTATAATTAAAACATTTTCAAAATGATAGAAGCAGAAGAATAAAAGGGATGTGAGCTTTTGTTTCATCTGTCTTTAATGTGCCTTACTATCTAATCTTATAATAATTCTTTTAAAATTTTTGTTTTCATCTTTGTAGTAATTTTAAAACTAAATGTACATTTTTGGTTTTGGGAATCATTTTCTATCTTTTGGTATGACAAATACACTCTAGAAAGAAGCTTATGACATCATTTTTAATTGCATAATTTCTGGATTTGTTTTGCATCAAAAATTTTCCTTCTATACAATTAATTTAATCCCCCAATATCAACTTTTTCTAAAATACCACCAGAAAAGGAGAATAGATGGTGATATCCATGAGAGCACTGTTCCGGAATCTGTAACAGGTGCTAAACTTTTTTTCCACCTATTACTAAGGTCCAGAAAGAGCTTACCATTTTATTTTCTCTTATCATTTTAAAAACAATCTATTTTATTTTACATACCAATCCTAGTTCCCTCTCATTCCTCTCCTTCTGCTCCTCCAACCTTCCCTCCATCTCACTCTCTATGCATTTCTCAGAGAGGGTGAGACCTCCCATGGTGAGTTAACAAAGTCTGTCACATCTGTAGCATAAGTTCTAATAGGTCTTAATACACACACACACACACACACACACACCACATTATATAAAGGAGAAAATGATGAAGGTAAGGGAGAAAAGGCAGCCAAACCACAACCATCTTACCTACTAAACTGCCCAGCCAAAAGAGACACATGTTGGGTACCACACATCACTTGAGGCAGGACAATGGCCCTCCTTTCTGTATCTCAGCTGAGCAATATATCCATCCATAAGGAATGGGCTCCAAAAAGCCAGTTCATGCATGAGGGATAAATACTGGTTCCATGGCCAGTGGCTCCACAAAATGCCCAAGATACAACTGTCAGCCACATTCAGAGGGCCTAGTTTGGTCCTATGCAGGCTCCTCACCTGTCAGTCCAGAGTCAGTGAGCTCCAATTAGCTTTGGTTAGTCATTTTGTGGGTTTACTCATCATGGTATTGATCCATTTACTTATATCACTCCTTCTTCTCTATGACTGGACTCCAGGAGCTCAGCCCAGTATTTAGTTGTAGATCTCTTCATCTGCTTCCATCAATTACTGGATAACGGTTCTATGACAACAACTAAGGTAGTAATTAATCTGATTACAGGGGAAAAGCAGTTAAGGCACCCTCTCCACTACTGCTTACATTCTTAGCTAGGGTTATCCTTGTTGATTTCGGGGAAAACCCTAATGCCATGTTTCTCACTAACCCCATAATGGCTCCCTCTATTAAGACATCTCTTTCCTTGCTCTCCCTCTCTGTGCTTTCCCCAAGCTTGACCTTCCCAATCCCTCATGTTCTCCTGCCCCTCCTCACTCCACTTCCCTCCTCCCCCACACTCCCACTTTACTCAAGAGATCGTGTCTATTTCCATTTCTCAGGGAAATCCATGGGGCATATTCCCAATGGAACAACATTCTTACCACAAGGACATTTGATCAACTATGTTCATAGCAGCATTATTTGTAATAGCCAGTACTTGTTTCCTGTGTTCTCTGGAGTTGTAGACTTTAGGATGGTTACCCTTGCTTTATGTCTAATATCCACTTATGAGTGAGTACATACTGTGTTTGTCTTTCTGGGTCTGAGTCTGGGTTATCTCACTCAAGATGGTTTTTTCTAGTTCCATTCATTTGCCTGAATATTTCAAGTGTTCCAGTTTCAGGAGGTCTTCACTTATTCCTTGTTTTACTCTCAGTGTCTGTGCTGCTGGTGTTATATTCAGGAAATGGCCTCCTGTGCCAACACATTCAAATGTACTTCCAACTTTCTCTTCTGTGAGGTTCAGTGGGGTTGTTGAGGTCTTCTGTCCATTTGGATTTAAGTTTTGTCAATGGGGATCTGTTTGTATTCTTCTACATGTTAACATCCAATTATGCCAGCACAATTTGTTGAAGATGCTTTCTTTATTCCATTGTATAATTTTAGCTTCTTTGTCGAAAATCCATTCTTCATAGGTGTGTGGATTAAAATCAGGGTCTTCAATTCAAATCCATTGGTCCACCTGTCTGTTTTTATGCCAATACAAAGCTGTTTTCATTACTATATCACTATAACAGAGCTTGAAATCAGGGATAGTAATGCCTCCAGCAGTTCCTTTATTGTACAGAACTGTTTCAGTTATTTTGGGTTTTTTCTTTTTCCATATGAAGTTGAGTGTTTTTCTTTCAATGTCTGTGAAGAATTGGGGTGGAATTTTGATTTGTATTGCATTGACTCTGTAGATTGCTTTTGGTAAGATTGCCATTTTACTATGTTGATCCTACATATTATAGAACATAGGAGAGCTTTCCATTTTTTGATATCTTCTTCAATTTATTTCTTCAAAGACTTAAAGTTCTTGTCATACAGTTCTTTCACTTGTTTGGTTAGAGGTACCCAAGGTATTTTATATTAATTTTGGCTACTGTGAATGGTGAAGTTTATCTGATTTCTTTCTCAGCCCACTTGTTATCTGTACAAAAGAAAACTGATTATTTTTAGTTAATCTTTTTTCTGCTTCATTACTGAAGGTGTTTTCTGCTGTAGGACTTCCCTGGTAGTATTTTTGGGATCACTTATGTATACTACCGTATCACCTGCAAATAGTGAAAATTGCCTTATTCCTTTCCAATCTGTCCCCTTGATCTCCTTTTGTTGTCTTCTTGGTCTACATAGAACTTTAAGTACTATGTTACATAGATATGAAGTGAGTGGACAGCCTTGTCTTGTTCCTGATTTTAGTGAATTGTTTTGATGTTTTCTTTATTTAATTTTATGTTGGCTCTTGGCTTGCTCTATATTGCCTTTATTATGTTTAAGTATATACCTTGTATCTGTGATCTAGCCAAGACCTTTATCATGTAGAGATGCTATATTCTGTCACAAGCTTTTTCAGCATCTAATGAGATGGTCATTTTTTTCTTTAGTTTGGTTATATGGTGGATTATATTAACAGATTTTCATATGTTGAACCATTCCTGCATCTCTGCAATGAAGCTTATTTGATCATGGTGGATTATTTTTCTGATGTTTTCTCAGATTTAGTTTGCCAGTATTTTATTGGGTATTCTTGCATCAATGTTCATGAGGGAGATTCATCTGTAATCCTCTTTCTTATTTGCATCTTTGTATGGCTTTGGTATCAGAATAACTGTAGCCTCATAAGAAGAGTTTAGCAATGTTCCTTCTGTTTCTATTGTGTGGAACACTTTGATGAGTATGATATTAGCTCTTCTTTGAAATTCTGGTAGAATTATGTGCTGAAACCACCTGACCCTGGGATATTTTTGGTTGGAAGACTTTTGATGACTGCACTTTTATTTCCTTAGGGGTTATAGTCCTATTTAAATCATTTATCTGCTCTTGATTTGATTTTGTTATGTTATACCTACCTAGAAAACTTTGCATTTCATTTAAATTTTCCAATTTAAATTGGACTAAGGTTTTTGAAGTATGACCTGATGATTCTCTGGATTTACTCAGTGCCTGTTGTTATGTTCCCCCTTTTCATTTTTTTATTTTGTTAATTTGGATATTTTTTCCCCTGCCTTATAGTTTGGATAAAGGTTTGTCTATCGTGTTGATTTTTCTCAAAGGACCAACTCTTTATCTCATTGACTCTCTTTATTGTTTTCTTTGTTTCTGTCTTATTGATTTTAGTCCTCAATTTGATTATTTCTCATTGTCCACTCCTCCCAAGTGAATTTGCTTCTTTTCGTTCTAGAGCTTTTAGGTATGTTGTTAAGCAGCTAGTGTGAGCTTTCTCAATTTTCTTTATGCAGGTGCTTAATGCTATGAACTTTTCTCTTAGCATTGATTTCAAAGTGTCCCATAAGTTTGTGTATATTGTATACTCATTTTCATTAAATTCTAGGAAGTCTTTAATTTCTTTCCTTATTTCATTCTTGACCCAGTGGTGATTCAGTTGAGGAGTGCTCAATTTCCATGACTTTGTGGGATTTCTGCAATTAGTCTTATTGTTGAATTATAACTTTAAGACATGGTAATCTGATAAGATACAGGGAGTTATTCAAATTGGGTTGTATTTGTTGAAGTTTGCTTTATTACTGAGTATGTGGTCAATTTTAGAGAAGCTTCCTGAGTTGCTGAGAAGATGGTATATTGTTTTTTTATTTAGTGGTATATTCTATAGATATTTGTTAAGTCCCTTTGAGTCATAACATCTGATAATTCCTTTACTTCTCTGTTAAGTTTCTGTCTGGCAGTCTTGTCAAGTGGAGAGAATGGCGTAGTAAAATCTCTCACTATTAGTTTGTGGACTTTGATGTGTGATTTAAGCTTTAGTAATGTTTTTTAATATATGTAGGTGCTTTTGTATTTGGGATGGATTTTTCTTGTGATGAATATGAAATGTTCTTCTTTATCTGTTTTGATTAATTTCAGTTTGAAGTCTATTTTGTTAATAGGATGACTACAACAGCTTGTTTCTTGGGTCAGTTTGATTGAAAAATATTTTCCTACCCCTTACTCTGAGGTAATGCCTGTCTTTGAAGTTGAGATTTGTTTCTCATATTCAGCAGATGGAAGGATTCTATTTTCATATCCATTCTGTTAGCCTTTGTCTTTTTATATGCAAATTGAGAACACTGATACAAAGAGATATTAATGACCAGTGATGTTAGTTCCTTTTATTTGGTGGTGATATTGGGTGTGTGTTTTCCTTCTTTGGTTTTTGCTGGTGTGGCATTAACTATTGCCTGTGTTTGTGTAGCTGTAACTAACTTCTTTGGGTTGGAATTTTCCTTCTAATACTTTCTGTAGGGCTGGATTTGTGGATAGGTATTGTTTAAATCTGTTTATTTTTTCATGAAATACCCTGTTTTCTCCGTCTATGCTTATTGAAAGTTTTGGGGGGCATAGTATTCTGGACTGGCATCTGTGGTCTCTTAGTGTCTGCAGAACATCTATTCAGGACCTTCCAGCTTTCAGAGGTCCCATTGAGAAGTCGGGTGTATTTCTGATAGATCTGCCTTTCAATGTTATTTGGTCTTTTTCCTTTGCAGCTCTTAATATTCTTTCTTTATTTTGTATGTTCTATTTTTTATTACTGTGTAGCAAGGGGACTTTATTTTTGTTTTTAGTCCAGTCTATTTGGTGTTCTGTAAGGTTCTCGTACTTTCAAAAGCATGTTCTCCTTTAGGTTGTGGAAATTTTCATCTATGATTTTGTTGAATATATTTTCTGTGAATTTGAGCTGGAATGCTTCTCCTTCTATTCCTATTATTGTTAGATTTGGTCCTTTCATGGTGTCCAGATTTCCTGAATATTTTGTGTTAAGAATTTGTTGGATTTAACATTTTCATTGTTCGATGAATCTATTTTCTTTATCATATCTTTAATGCCTGAGATTCTCTTTTCCATCTCTTGTATTCTGTTGATTATGCTTGCATCTGTAGTTCCTGATCGTTTACCCTGGTTTTCCATTTCCAGAATTCCCTCAGTTTGTTTTTTTATTGCCTCTCTTTTGGTTTCCAAGTCTTGAACTGTTTCCTTCACCTATTTGTTTTTTTTTCTTGGCTTTTTTTTGGGGGGGGTTGTTAACTTCTAATTTTCTGTTTGTCTTTTCCTCTATTTCATTAAGGGAATTTTTTATTTCCTCTTTAAAAGACTCTAAATCATCTTCATAAAGTAATTTTTAAGGTCACTTTCTTGTGCTTCATCTGGGTTGGAATGCTCAGGTGTTGCTACTGTAGAACCACTAGATTCTGGTGTTGCCATATTAATCATCATGTTGTTGATTGTATTCTTACACTGCTGTTTACCCATCTCTTCCTCCATTGGGTGCAGGTGGGGCCTGTTCTTCAGGGGGTCCCTCTTCTTCCAATTGTTGCAGGTAGGGTTTGTGGCTTAGATGGTCAGTGGCACTTCCTCCAGGTTCAGGCAGGCTATGTTTCTGGTGTTTACTGATGTGGCTTTCGGGGCTCCTTTCCAGGTGCAATCAGGGCCAAGGCTCCCGTGGTTGCAGATACAGTGTGGAATGGTTGCAGGTATGAGAAGGCTGGCTGCTTCAGAGTCTCTAAGACTCTTTTGGATATTGATAGGCTGCAGGATGTGCTTCCAGGAGTGAGGGCCTACAGAGCAAGGCCCTCCAGCTAGGAGCCCAGACACTTCTCCTAGGCAGTAAGACAGTAAGATCACAGAGGCAGTGGAGGATGGTTGCAGGTATAGAGAGACTGCTCTGTGGACTCTGGGCCTTTTGTGGGTAGGGATGGGCTACTGGGTATGCATCTAAGGCCTAGAGAGCAAGGTCCTCCAAATGGGAGCCCGGACATTCACCTCTCCAAGGGCAGTAAGGGCCAAGCAAATGATGATCACAGATGTGATGGGAGCTGGTTGTGGGTGTGGGGAGGCTGCTCTGGGGTTTCAGGGTTTTCTGGGGTTTGGTGCATGGGGGTGGGGCATTGTATGCCCCTTTTTGGGCTAAGACCTAGAGATCAGGGCCCTCCAACTGGAAACCCAGATACTCACCTCACCAAGGGTAGTCAGGGCCAAGGTTCAGGTGGTCACAGATACAGTGGGGACTGGTTGCAGTTATGGGAAGGTTGCTACCAAGACTCTTGGGCTTTGCTGGGTAGGGATTGGGCACAAGATGTATGCTTACTCTATTTTTAGATGAAATTTGAAAAAAGAAGATATTTATATTTTATTGTTTATTGTTCCACAGTTATGAAGAGATGCCATGACCAAGGCAACTTAAAAAAGAAGGCATTTCACTGAGGGCTTGTTTACATTGTCAAACAGTAGATTTCTAACTATCATGGCAGGAAACAATGCAGCACACAGGCAGGCATGATGCTGGGGCAGTAGCAGAGAGTTTTATATCTTATCCAAAAGCAGGAGAGAGACAGAGTGTGTGACAATGTCTTACAGGGGATCTTGAAAGCTTAAAACCTTGCCAAGTGACACCACCTACAATATGACTGAATTTCCTAATCCTTACAAAATATTGGCAACAATTGGGACCAGACATTTAAGCACAAGCCTCTGGAGACCATTCTCATTTAAATCATGGCATATATATTTTATATAATATTACTTCAAACAAAGTATGGGCTGGAAATGTTCTATATTGAAATTACTCAAATGTTATTTTAAAATTTAATACAATTTCATAAATATGGAGAAGGTCATATGAGCCAACATTTGAGATCTTGTCAGCCCACTAGCATGTTAGGGTCACTCTCTTATTAAGAGAGCTGAGATTATACTGATCTTTTTTTTTGTTCCCAAATCTTAGTGTGTTCTGTCAGTTTGGAAATTTACTATTCCTCTAAGCCAAGGCTTTTGGGGATAAATTATTTCAGATTTACAGTTGGGTTGCCATGTAGCACCTTTACAGTCGAAATAGTAGGCCCTTCCTTTGATGGAAGGCTGGAAGGCAACAAAGTAAGTACAAAACATTCATAAATGGCGATTTAATTTTCATTTTTATTCTACAGAGGAAATAAGTTGCAGTTAATTGCAGCAGTCCATCACTAAGGCACTTTCTTATCAGAGGAGCATTCACTGCCTCTTCAATAATTATAAACGTGACCTGGGTTCTGGCATAGAACTATTCCCTTACATTAGAAAGTTATCCTGCAAATACAGTTCTCAAAACACTGATATCAGTGGTCATCTTCAGGATGAAATCACTCTTGAAGAGTGCTTTTCACTGCAATGGTATATAATTTTTTTCTTTACTATTTTTAGGCTTCCTACTAAGACTAAGTATGTTCTATTATTGAGAATAAGTATGTTGATGATTTCTGGAAATTGCATGCTAAGTCCAGTTAGCCAAAACTGGAGAAGTGGGTAAAACCGTGGACTGGATTTCCCAGGAGTGATATTCTATATCAGGTTCTGGAGAACTCAGGAGTCTGGTTTAGATAAAGGATTTGCCACTTTAAGGAAACAGGAAAATAGATCTTTCCTAAAAGACTGCCGTTTTCAAGTGTGAGTGTGGATCATAACATGAGGGTTTCCTAATAACAAATTGCACATTGATGAAACTGATTTTCATGGTTTTACTTCCTCATAGGCTCATGATTTTTACCTTCCAAAGGAAATCCTGGAACATCCAGGATATTGGGGAGAGAGGGTTTGATGGGGGCATGGCATAGCTAAAGTCAATGGAAACTCAGCAAACAAGTATGAAGCTCTTCTAACCTGATCAGTGCGCACAGTTGTTGCATGTCATCTGACTAGTCCATGGGTCTGAAATGAAGTAAGTGATTTGAACCTGAGAAATGGAATGGCAAGAAAAGTAATCACAATTAAAACTCAAATATACAGACTAATTGTTGCCCAAGGTTTCCCTCCTAATAAAGAGTTTGCTAACCTTCGATTATTCCAGTTCGAGTGGTTCTTATGTGTAACTGCTCTGTATTCCCAACAGAAATTAAATCACTCCTTTGGTGGAGGTGCATTATTGAAGCAAATGGATGGTTCTCTGTGTCATTCAAAGTCAACCTGATAAGTTTGGCGTGAACATGATTGGCTCTCTCGCCCACAAGCTGCTGGATTGTAAGCACGCTATTTAGACTCAGAGATTCAAATCTGTTTCCTATAACGTGTGACTAATGTGGTCAGGCCTGTTTTTTTCACATTATGTGAATATCCATTATGGAAGGCTGTGAAGGCTGAGGTGCAGGACAGATGCCATGTGTCAATATTGATAAACACTGTGGGATTTACCTTTAAAAGCACATTTGAAGCCTGCCTCTGGTCTGCCCAGAAAATTACTAACTGGAAACCGTAGGGCATGGTATGCCTTCTAGGCCATGTGCTGTACGAAATGCTTAGGTTTGAAAAGTCACATGGCTGATTTCAACATTGTGCAGGCATCTTGGCCAAGAGGCGAACTGCCACTTATTCAATTATTTGGAACATCAGCTGGGTTTTGATCCATTAAGATAAATAAAGGACTGTAAAATACAAATTTAAATGCTTAATTTATTGATCAAAGATGAAAGGTGGAAATTTCCAAGTAAGGTGACAGAACTCACCCTATTGCCCAGATGGACTGCTTGGCTCAAAGTTTAACAGATTGCAGACAGAGACGTAACAGATCTTAAAATTTTGAACTCACAAGTACCTACCATTTGAACTGAACGAGTGTTTAATGATAATACCTTTTCAAATTTTCTTTGCCAAAATTTTGGTTGATGTATCTTGCTGATGCTACTCTGGGTCATCTTATTCATGACTGTTCTGACCAATCTTTTCCTATCCTATCCTTTCCTTTCCTTTCCTTTCCTTTCCTTTCCTTTCCTTTCCTGTCCTGTCCTGTCCTGCCCTGCCCTGCCCTGCCCTGCCCTGCCCNCCTTCCCTTCCCTTCCCTTCCCTTCCCTTCCCTTCCCTTCCTTACCCTTCCCTTCCTTTCCTTTTCCTTCCCTTCCCTCCAGCCTCTCCTTTCCTCTTCTTTTTCTTTTCTTTTCTTTTCTCTTCTTTCTGATGAACATGATGATAGATGATGGAACTTACAAACTAAGCAGAGGAGACATCACCTCTGCCTGAATGTTTCTCACATTAAGCCACTGTTGCAAATCTCTGCAGTGAAGCCATAAAATGCAGAATGCGTCCAGGTTGATGGCTTTGAGGGAAGATGATGCAAGGCTGTGAGAATATTATCCTACCCAGGAACAGGGAGCTCTTCCCATTCCACTCTGAACCCCCTGAGCCTTTACATTATGAGCCAACATAGATGTTCACGTACATGAACAATACTAGAAGATATAAATGGGATTTTGATTGCTAATATATAAAATTAAATTAAAAATGGTCGTTTTTGCAGGAAAACTTTTCAGGATACCCTCTTTGCCATAGCCTGTACTTTGTCCCTTAAATGATGACTCTCAGAGGATGTGGGCTCTGCTTGTACTTTTACACCAATAGTTCTGTGATTGTCACAGCATGATGAAATCTCTATGTTCTATGAGCCCACTCATTCATTCCCAGTTGCTCAGCCCCAAAATAATCACACAGAAAGTATATTAATTAAATCACTACTTGAAAAATCACTATAGCATATTCCTAGCAAGCTCTTACATATTAAATTAACCCATTTCATTCATATATGTGTGTGTGTGTGTGTGTGTGTGTGTGTTTGGGTTTTAGAGATAGGGTTTCTCTGCAACTTTTAGGGCCTATCCTGGAACTAGCTCTTGTAGACCAGTCTGGCCTTGAACTCACAGAGATCTGCCTGCCTCTGCCTCCCATGTGCTGGGATTAAAGGTGTGTGCCACCACCGCCCGGCTTATTATTTTATATTTTATCATTAAGCTCATGGCCTACTGCCAAGGTTCAAGCTGGCAAGTCATGTCTTTCCCCTATGGCAGCTACATTGCATCTCCTTGACCCTGCCTTCTTTCTCCCAGAATTCAGTTTAGTTTTCCCTGCCTACCTCTATTCTGCTCTNTGCCTGCCTCTGCCTCCCATGTGCTGGGATTAAAGGTGTGTGCCACCACCGCCCGGCTTATTATTTTATATTTTATCATTAAGCTCATGGCCTACTGCCAAGGTTCAAGCTGGCAAGTCATGTCTTTCCCCTATGGCAGCTACATTGCATCTCCTTGACCCTGCCTTCTTTCTCCCAGAATTCAGTTTAGTTTTCCCTGCCTACCTCTATTCTGCTCTGGGCAGGCCCTCGACAGTTTCTTTATTATCCAATGGTATTCACAACATACAGAGAGGAATAACACATCATTTCTAGGCTGCCAGTATTTCCTGACACTATAGCCTCATCCTTGAAAAGCACAGTAATGTGATGGGTACCCCTAAGTCACACCTCCTTTCCAATGAAAACGGTACCTGACTCTTGTACCTTGGCCAATTTGTTATGCTTGCCATGACAGTTTCTCTATTTTCCTAAAGACTTATGTGGATATAGACTTACATTTTGGAAAACCTATGGTAACAGCTTAAGGGTTGTTCTTGCTCTTACACAGATATCCAGTGTAGAATCCGTGCTGAAAGACAGCACAGTAGAATTCTGACTCTCCTGCTCTACCCCGTGGCATTACGTACCCACATGTAGCTAGGGTAATAATGGGAATGCAGGGGTAAGAGCAATAGGTTCAAACTGGAAGATTTATAAAGGTGATGAATGTGTTGATCCTTAAAGAAGATTCAGACAAAATGGGCACAAAAAAACAAGAAGAGGGCTTTCTGGCTGACCACCTCCATGGAATAAATATTGACAGGAAAAGAGGTATTGTCATGGAGAATGTTGAATAACCTGTGACACACTGGAGGACAGGCATGCCAAAACCCACCTTCCTCAGAAGTTTGCAGAAAGGCTGACATTGTACATGGAGAATAAGAGGGATCTTCTTAAAGGACTTTGAAGTACTAATATGTTTAGACTTTTTTTAGGTGAACATTAATTTTTAATTTTGTTGTACCCAATTTAAGAGGAAGGCAAAAATATCATTCTGTGGAGACTGGTAATTTTCTATCCAATCTTTTTTATTATTATTATTTAACCTATCTAGAATCAAGCCTCTTTGGAAAACCCTTAAGTCACAAAAGCTACTTCTATACTTATTTTATGTGCATTTAAAAATATTTCTACAGTACACAGAATAATAGCTCTGTTGGAAGGCCTGCATCTTATGAAAAGCACTCTAAACCCTTTTCATGAAGTTCAATTGTTAGAAAGCCTTAGTATATAAACATGCTTTGATGAGAAGGTTAATGTAATGGAAAATTAACAGAGTAAAAATGCGCTTTACTATCTAATTAGCATTTAATTATCACAGAACTTTTATTTTAAGTATGAAAAATATTGATTCTTGGAAAATATGCAGTCTTTAAAGTGTCTATTGTTTTATGCACATATGCACACACACACCCAGTGAAATGCAAGGATCCATTCATACACATAAACATGTCTGTGCTCCATTCTCCTTCATTCTTCCTGCAGCACAAAGCACCCCAAATTCTTTACTTAGAACTTTAAGAATAGCAAAGAGCTTGTTTGTTAAATGACTTTGTATTCAGAATCACACTCATCATGTTAGCTACATCTTCAATTTTTTTCCTTAATTTTTAGGCTTGCTTTAGTGGACTCTGAACCTACATATGCAGCAAGGACGAATGGGAAGGGTATGGCTGATATGAGTTGTTGCATTTTCAAAAGTCCGAGACCAAAAGAAAAATAGATTGTCTTTTCAAACTTACTAGGTGGCAGAAATCATTTACATGGCCATATTACAGATAAGGAAAACAAACTCACAGGCCACAGAGCTGGAATCGAGTTTGTGTGGATTGTCTCTGTCAGAAGCAAGTTAGTATATGTAGAGAAATTGTCTACAGATAAACTGGTTGAGCGGCAAGATTAAGTGGGTAAAATGTTATCTTAACTAATACTTTAACATGTGTATCACGGGCTAGATGTCTTTCCTGGGACTGAAGACATGGCACAGTGGTTGAGAGTAGGAACTGCTCATGTATAGGGCCCAAGTTCCATTTCCAGTACCCACGTTGCGTGGTTCATAGTCACATGCAACTCCAGCTCCAGTTCCAGAGGATCAGACACTCTCTTCCAGCCTCTGTGAACATCCACTTTCATGAGCACAGAGTCACACATAGACACATATACATACAATTAAAATTTTGCTTGAAGGAGCTTATGTAGAATTCTGCCTAAAGGATCAAAAATATTTGCATGGTTTTAATGAGTAGGAGGTCATGATAAATTTTTTTGCTTGTAAATATTTTGTGCTTGCAGAAGATAAATGGCACATTGGTGTGATGTTTCAGGATAGCTAAGATAACCACTTGGGCCTCTGGATACTTTCTTTTCAGTAAGTACAGATGTCTTTACTTCTCTAGATAGAAAGTTCCTTTTATTTAATGGGCTTTCCCATCCCATTCTCCTATCAGGTCTCACATTCTTAGATACCAATGTCTCCTGATTTATTAAACAAGCCCACAACTAGCACTGGTGAGGAGCACCTGTAGCATAGTCACTGCAACTACTAAGTACATGCATATACTAAGATGTCAGCCAATGTGACAGTGAGCAGGGCTCAGAGGCTCCTGTACTGATGCTGAGCCAAGCCTTGTTACAGGGAAGTGACGATGAGGCTGGCCTCATCAGATCTCTTAGATAAGAGAATACCCATTGTAAATCCTTAGTCCAAACTTAAATAATTTCTCTTTAATATTCAAGTGAGACAAAGAAAAAAAAAGAAAAGAAAGAAAAGCTCTCTGCATTAGTTTCAAACGTTGTAAAAGCCTCCGATCTGGCAGCCTGCGGCTGCAACTGAAAATGTGGGCACTTAGGGCAGATCACAACAGGCAAATTCAATCAGATTTCCTGTGTGAAATATAAGCTGGGTGGTATGCTGCTCCGAAGAACTATTATGCCAATAAAGAGCAAATCTAATGGAGTGTTCTCCTGTGAGGCGCAAATGTGGACTTCCTAATTTACTTCTTATGGGGCCTATTGAACAAAACCCATGGAAATATACTCATTTTAAAAAATATGGATGGCTTAGTTTTACAATTAAAATCATAAATTAACAAAGCTTTATTCCATATTACTTTTCTAGAATCATACGGGTGAATAAAATGCATTTCCACCCTTCCCCAGACCCTTTATTATTTCTGAATGTGTAGAGCTTTAATTAGTTCCCTTTTCTTTCCCCTTGGCACTGACCTTTTCTCCTGTAGTTAAACATTATTCCTGTGTATGAGCAACTTTGAAAATATGGTCAATCTTTGTTCTTGGCAATTCACTAAGACATTGTTATCTTGTCAATCAAATTAAAACTTAAAATTTATTTTTTGCACAGAGCATCACTTATGCATAAACCAGTTTATACAAGAATGTATTTTTCCTGTTTTCTGTTTAAGCTTCAATAGTCAAACATTTAATTCTTGAACATTAGAAGTACTTTACCAGCCAGAGCTTTCAACAAAATTAACACCTCCAATATAAAATAGAATAAGAGACTGAAGTAATATTTAGCAATATGAATGTATATTCATTTCTTTATAACTTCCTCAAGTAGGAAAAATAGTTACCTAAATAGCTGGATTGAATTGACCCACTTGTCTATGACTCTGACTGTAGAATATCAGAGCCTGCTTCTTTTAATAACTACCTTGGTAATTTTTTCCAGTATGTGATAATGAGTTATTATTAATGTGTGCATTCAAAAGAATGAGTTCTGCTATAGTTATGAATTTCTTTGTATGTTTTTGTTATTCTTGTACTTACACATGTCAGTTGCCCTTCCCATTTTTAAACTTCTTGACAAAGACCATCTACCCTAAGTCAAACAATTGTTAGGACATGAGGGCTAACACTTGCTGTGAGATGGTCATTCTGTATGCTGTGAATACGGATTCCTCTCATTGGTTAATAATAAAACCTGTTTGTCCAATAGCCAGGAAGGATAAGGTTAGGCAGAACTCTCAAACTGAGAACTCATATGAGGAGGGGCAGAGTAGGGGGAGATGCCAGCCAGCTGCCAAAAAGTTGGATGTATAGAAAATGAGGTAAGATCCCTTGAGCCAAGTAGCAAAACATAGATAGAAATATGAGTTAACTTAAAACTACAAGATAGCTAGTGATAATCCTGGGTTATTGGTAGACCATTAATAATTAATATAAGCCTCTGAATGATTATTGTTCCAGGATGGAGTGGGACAGAGAAACATCTGTTTTCAAAGACCCCCCCCTTTGTTCCCTCCAGTGAATTGGTGCCTTCTATATTTAGGGCTTTTACTCCATGTATCTGGCCTATTACTTTGTGTTAGTAGTTTCATCCTTAACCACCCAAAATAATTCTGTACAAATGACTTTCTTGATGTGAAGAATTTGACATATAAAACATAAGTAAAATATGGTTAAAAAAAGCTTTCACCCATAAATTGATAGCTATACATTGAAATTCTATCATCCCGTAGGACTGTCACACAGATCTCAGAGATAGCAAGACTAAGAGTGGATATCACAAATCAAGCAAAATGTCAACAGTACATCAGTTACCATTTTAGATATAAAATGCTTTCAAGAAATTATTATTTAAATGATTATATAGGACATCTATTTGGTGTTATTCTGTACATATAGATACCTATACTAAATGCTGAATTCATTCATTCTGGAAATGTTTAATTATTAAAATGTGATCACCCGTAAAATAAGGCTCTTTGCGGAAAATATATGATCCCAATCCAAATATAAAACTCAGAACTTCAAAAATACATCTCTGAAGGCACAAACATCAATAATGCCCCTCTTGTGGAGATGACCAAAATCATCGGCACTGTCATTTCCCCATATTGAGTGATGTTACATTTCACTTTACTCTGTATATTGACTTAAGAGTATTCCCTCATGTCATGTATGAAGACAGAAAACTAAGGTGGATTGAGTTGTCTTTATTTATATACTAAGAATTAGAGAAATTACTATAGCTATTTAAACATTCCAGTGGTTAAAAAAATTGGATCAAAAATTCAAACAATTTAGGGCTTTCAACTGTCAGCTCCAATCACTCTATACAATTCCAAACTTAGCATGTGGGATAAGGAAGCACTTTTAAAATTGAGTTCAATAACACTCATATTTCCTGGTTACAGCTGTATGGATTTGGCTAACATGTACTCTGTAGCCACAGTAGCAATCAATATATAGACTGGTCTCACAGCACTATGAACTCTCCCACAGTGTCTTTCTCTAGTCAGTATAAGCCCAGCCTCCAGTATCTACTAATGTATTTCTTACACCTGCCATTCTGCCTTTTCCAGAGTGACCCAGTAACAGAATCCCGTTATACCCAGTAATAGAAAACTGTTGAGACTTTTACTCTGTTTGCTTTCATGCATCATGTGAGGTTCATATGATCTACTGTATTTTTAGCAATTCAACAGTCTAGGATAATACTCATCCTAGAGTAAGTGACTAGAGAGGCTCATCTCTTTTCCTCTAAGTGACTTCTCCTCCACATAGGGCTCAGCTTCCTCAATGGTCTGGCTGGGAAAGTGCTTTGTCCTGGGTCTTCCCTCTTGCCTGCATTATGATATTTCATGCTCTTCTTCCACCTAATTTCCTACTGTTCTTGTTACTTATCATTTTCCACTCTCATCTGAGTCTTTGTAAGATGCCAATAATATTTTATCTATCTAAACTTAGATAAGTAAGTTATCTGACTTTTTGAAATTGGCAATGTGACTTTTTCTTTCCAGCAGTGAAGCCTGTTATCACCTCCTAACTCTGTCTGGAAGAACTGACTTTCTTTACTCCACAGAACAGTAGGAAATTAGGAGGAAGAAGAGCATGAAATATCATTATGCAGGCAATAGGGAAGACCCAGGAAAACTTATTCTATTTTAATGGATAGCTTCTAAGCAGGCAAAACCTCTTGAAAAGTTGTAGTGATTATTATCATTGGAATGTCTGGAATCAGAGAAGATTAGGAAACTGTGGAAAATATGATTTTTCTCTCATTAAGAATGTCAGTTTCTGATTGCCAAACTTGGCAAAGTACGATTTTAGGTTAATTAATTTTTGTATTTAATTTTTAAATAAATTGTAAGAACAATAAAAATAATGGTAAATGCCTGGGTGAGTTTATGATGGGCTCTGATCTAAGAAACTTATGGGAGGGGTTAAATCCTTATTGAATATGTATTGTATTATTTAGATAAAAATATGTGGTCTCAGACTAGACTTTCATCACCAGCTCCAGAACTGACCGAGGCCTTGTGCTTGTTGTCTGACCTACCTGGGTTTTCTCATCTGTGAACTGTGACATCTATAGCTGACCTCACAGGTATTGGCATTGTGGGGCATCCCAGTAAATTACTGCTATAGAAAACTTCTTCCAAACATCTTTAAATAATTAAAATATTTTTCACACTAACTTGTTTTAGGTTTTCATTTACTAATCTGGTACTAAATAAAAATGTTATACTGACCACCTGTGAACTTGTATTTCCATCCCAAATGTTACTATGAAAGTTGCATGTCAATGAAGTACATTAGCTTCTATAAATCTGCTTTAGGATCCCAGAGACGTTCACAAATACTAACTTAAATCTAATTATTCCTAATTTAAAGTCTATTATATTGTTTTTCCTTTTTAAATTATAATCTAACTATCACCAAATGTAATAGACAAAGAATAAAATCAAGGCAAAGTCTTATTTCATGATTAAAAATAGGAATAAGAAACTAAGAAGAATGATTCAGTCAGGAAACTAAAAGCCTCAAGAGTGAAAAAATTAGTGTTTGATCCTTGTATCCATTTCTAAAGCTGGACATGATCATTATGCTTATACTCCCAGTGCTGGAAAAGTGGAGACAGGGGGACTTTTGAGCCCTGCTGTCAAACTATCCATACAAATTAATAAGTTTTAAGTCAATGAGACCCTGTCACAAAAAGAGGTAGATAGCTTTCCTTAGGTGGATGTTCCAATTGTTCTGTCCTTCAAATGCATGCATATATGTGAAGCTGCACCTGTTCCCAGATATACAGACACATTACTACCACCATTAACAACAATAACAACAGTAAACCTAAGAAACACTTGTTTGAATACTTTGTCATTGCTTATTTATTATGGAGAATATCCTTCTGTATATGCTTTGCTTTTATTGGTTGATGAATAGACCTGTTTGTGCCAATGGCTTAGCAGAGTAAAGCCAGGCAGGAAATAAAACCATAGATATCTATATCTCTATCTATCTATCTATAATATATATAATATATATATAGAGAGAATAGGCAGAGTCACAGGGATGCCATGTAGCTGCCAAAGAAGACATATGCCAGACCCATACCAGTAAACAACAGCCTTGTGTTGACATTCAGACTAATAGAAATTGGCTAATTAAAGTTGTAGGTGTTAGTTAATAAGAAGCCTGAGCTAATAGGCTGAACAGTGTTGTAATTAATACAGTTTCTGTGTGATTTTTCAGGTCTGGGCGGCTAGGAAACAAATGTGCACTCTCTGTTTACAAATGGTATGTTGACATGAGCCAACTACATCCACATAAAACCTGAGAAAGCTTGGGAAGAAATTCTAAACACAAAAGAACAGAGTAAGGCATGGTTTCTTGGTAGTCACATTTTTTTCAGATAGGCTCTGTTTGCCAGCAGTGAGTGGTGGTGAGGGCTCTTTAAGAAACAGCTTCCTAAGAGGGACATACATATATCTAATCTACATGGGAAGTAGAAAAAGACAAGAT
>LOJH01033239.1:0-17242 GCA_001685095.1 Ellobius talpinus | reverse complement strand
AGAGAGAGAGAGAGAGAGAGAGAGAGAGAGAGAGAGAGAGAAGAGACTGGGCTTAGTATGGGCTTTTGAAACTTCCAAGCTGAACCCCAGTGACACACTTCCTCCAACAAGGCTCTACCTCCTAATCCTTCTAATCTTTTCAAACAGTTCCACTCCCTGGTGACTAAGCATTCAAATCTATGAGCCTCTTGGGACCATTCTTGTTCAAGCCACCACACTTCCCAGCATTTAGCCCTGCAGCCTCTGCTCAGGTCATTTTTATCAGTATCTGACTGAAGATGGATTTCAGGGTAAAGCCTTGATGAGGATGAGGATGGCTTCCATCCCACAGACAAATAACTCTATAGTTTCAGTCTCTTCAAACACAGAAGGGAGAGGATAAAGTGAAATGAAGAAAAGTTAAAGCTGTTTCCGGAAAAGCACACCCTCTGGGACTCATCTGTCGCTGAACCGGAGTCCCATGTCAGCAAGCACCAGGGAGTGTCACAGCTCAAGCTGCTTTGAGTCAAACTTGAGAAGAGGCAGAGTGATGGGAACAAAAACATAGCCCCTTGTGTGTGTAAGGGTGTGCAGCCTCCGCCTCAGGGGCAGCAGAAAGTGTGTTCTAAGGGGTCATGATGTCCACTCCTCCAAGTCACCTTCACATAGAAAAGCCAGTGTCTATCTGGTCCCCTGAACACACTGGAGCACTCTAAGCCTTCTTGCTATTGATATAGAACTAAAGCATCCTCTTTGCCTTTGGGCTCCAGACCTGGAAGCAGAGTGGACCCCTCATCACAAAGTCCAGACTGAGGGGCCAGCACTGGGAAGACCTCAGGTTGGTCCCAAGTTCTACCACTAGTTATTTAATAATCCTGTGTAGGGCGCCGCAGCGCCGCCATGTTCTCGCTTACTGCCGCCATGTGGCAACTNGGCACAGATACGTCATGGCCTTTGTCCTCCACTGCTTATAAGCAGTGCGCGCCTGGGGTCTGGGTCCTTCTCCATCTTCTCAAGTAGTGTGCTCCTAATAAAGTGTGTTCCAAGAAGAATCCTGTTGTGGTCGTCTCTTCTGCTGGTGGATGTGGCGCGCCACAATCCTGGATGGATCACTTAATATTTCTGACCCTCCATATTCTTATCTAAAAAATGTGGATAATTTTTGGTTTTTCTTTTTTTTTCAGAGTAGTTAGGTGGAGCTCTTTAGAAAACATGCCAACACTATAGTGCTGTGCCTCATGTGGACTTGGCACTTAACAAATAGAGATTATTATTATTATTATCATTATTATTATTATTTTATTTGAAAATATGGGGATAACGCAGCTGTGAAATGTGTGTTTGCAAAGCTTAAAGCCTGTCACGTTAGCCCAGCATCATAGAGGCTTAGGGGAGGAGAAAGAAGGCAGGCTGTGGAGCCTTAGCTGCTGGGATTCAGTCCCAGTTCCACTCTACTGTGTGGTCTTGAGTCCCTCCCCACTTTTTCTTTTCTTTTCTTTTTAATTATTTTATGTGTACGGGTGTTTTGCCTGCATGCATGTCTATGCACCAAGTGCATGCATGGCTCACAGAGGCCAGAAGGTTTGGGTCCTCTAGAACTGGCCTTGCACAAAGTGTGTGTGTTGGGAATGGAACCCAGGTGAGTTTCTACAAGAGTAGAAAGGCCTCTTAATAGCTGAGCCATCTCTCCAGCCCCTCTTCGTCTATCCCTTAATCAAGCTGTGTCTTAAGGTGTCTGCTTTGTGACATTATTGTGAGGGCTAAGTGAGAAAGCACCTTTGGGACAGGGCTGGACACTAATAGCTCAACACGAGCTTGCTCGCTGTGGCTCCCATGAACTGAGCAGCCGTATGATACAAAACAACACCAACAAGGAGCAATGACAGATGAATGAAGAGGCTAAGGCATTTTTCTTCATGCCATGATGGGACCCTCTGAGAGTGACTGAGCAAAAGCAAAGCCATCTGAATCACTGGCTTGGGGAATGAGTCAGTTGACACTGAAGAGCAGAGAGGGTGTGGAGACAAAGAGGAGGCAGCCTCTGCATGGTCTAGACCACAGCCCTGTCCCCCTTCAGTGCCAGAGTCACCGTATGTGCAGGTGGAGACAGCAAGGAGGGACCACTGAGGATCCTGGATGGTCCCAAAGGATGTGAGAGTAAGGCTGTCTGTGTGATCAGTTTTCCCTTGCCACTAGGAAACAGGAACAGCTGATGTCCTCACAGCCCTCCACAGGCTACAGCTTTCTGGGGCTCACACTGTTAACCCTGGGAGGTTGCTTTCATTCTTCTCCATCAACAGAGGGGAAGCCTGAGGTCGTTGAAGGCTGGGCCTGTGCTCAGCCATGCAGCTAACTATAAAGTAGGGTGACACCGTGGTCTGGGACTACCCTTCACCCCTTCATTCCTGGCCAGTTCATGCCACTCTGGCAGTGCAGACCTGCCTGTCATAGATATCTATCCATGATGGGAAAATCCTGCAGGGAGAGATGATGAAGAACCTATGAGCATGCATAGGAGGCTAAGTGTGCACGGGTAGGGGTGGGCTTTCTCCTTCCCCTCGCCCTTCTCCCCTCGCCCTTAAGGCTTGCTCTTTAGTAGTCCCCTTTCCAGCTCCAAAGCCTGCTTTTGAGGGAAAACCCCAGGTTCTTGGGGGGAAAGTCGCATGCCTCTTCTTCATTTCACCCCAAAAGGTCCAGCAGAGGGTGGCTACCAGGAAGGCCCTTTTTAGCTCAGCTGGGTTGATGAGAATGAACTTACTGTTCCAGATGTACTTGACTGATAAGGCCTCAGGACGCTACTCCCAGGGGCTGGGCTTCTCGTGTAGACTAAAACTACAGGTTTGCCTTACACCAGAGGAAAGAAGGCTGAACTGTGGAACTGTGGGCCTCAATCATTGGGGGGTGGGATACTCAGGGATCAGTAGGAAGGGTTAGAGCAGTAGTTCTCAACCTGTGGGATGCGACCCCTTTGAAGGTCGAACAACCCTTTTACAGGGGTCTCATTATCAGATATCCGATATTAGGGGCTGAGGTGACGCTTTCAACCAAACACTACACCTCAGATATTTACATTATGATTCATAACAGCAAAATTACAGTTATGAAGTAGCAAATGAAATAACTTTATGGTTGGAGGTCACCACTACATGAGGAACTGTATTAAATGGTCCCAGTATTAGGAAGGTTAAGAGCCACTGGCTTAGAGTGATTGAGACCCTCCCTGGTATCAGATACTAGCCCCTACACAGGCAGTCACCAGCTCCCCTGTGCCCTGCCAGGCATGTTGTTTGGGCCCTCATCCCGCCAAGACCTGGGCAGTGATGGTGAGGACTCAGGCCAGCTGAGAACAAGAATGCTGGGGCCTTGCTGGCTGTGTGACGTGGCGTGAAAAGAATATCTGTTAGGCCTCATGGCTCTGGGCACCCTGGGTTCCATGTATGTGCTGGATACACTAATGACACTCAGATGGGCCCAGTGGAACCAGCTTGAGGGTTGGAAGGACACCAGAGCAGCAAGAAAAAGCTGGCCCAAACCAAAAGACACCTGCCACCACTCTTAGGAGTCAACCCTATACCGAGGAGGAAGCAGTGTTAACAGACTTGAGATAGAAGGATACATGGCGCTGTTGGTCCGCTCAGATAACAGGTGGAGACCGAGAAACTCACACATTGGCAGAGGATAGCCCATTGCTGGTGTGACCTCATTCCTCTCTGGCTGGTTCTGACCTCGCCATCTGTCTGACCTCCCTTTCCTCTGTCCAAGGTCAAGGCTCCCCAAATTGTTCCGTTTCCTTCTGTCTGCTCTAACTGAGGGAGTGCGCTCCCTGCACACCTGTCCACCGCCACACTTCAGCCCAGGTACATAGACCACAGAAGCTGGTTACAGAAGAGGCCCCATCCCATAGAAGATTCCAGAATTGGTGGGAAACAGGGTATGAGGTTGTCCCTGAAGCAACCCTGAAGCGACCAGCTATCTTCTGTTATGTTTAAAGGTCACCTTCAGTGGATACCATTCACAGTGTGTTGTGTGTAATCTGGGTTTCCCACTCTCATCTTCAGAATGCAGCCTTTCATCAGGACAATATATGAAACTGAGTTGAAGAAAATAAGAACCAAAAATGGATTGGTAGAATAAGGCCCTTTATAACTTCTTCATCAAAAGGGACGATAGGGTTTCCTGCTGCAGGCACATTTGCAGCCAGAGGAACTTCTTTTATTTCATCTTTTCCAGGGCTCTGAAATGTTTTCACTACTCGATTGGGTAGGTAGTAAAGCCCTGTTAGGACAAATTCTATTACTGAGAAGTGTTCAGTCTTAATGGAGAGATTCCCATGTCAACAGTCGGCCTATAGAAGGGGGTTCTGTTAGAGGGGTCGAAGGCAAACACTTCCCTGTGGTTCCTCCTCCCCTCTCCAGTGTGACCTTCCATGGAGAGGAGTGTGTGTGACATATGGGTTGGGCTGCTCAGGGTGCTAAAGAGAGGATGGATGGATGCTGAGTAGGCAGGAAAGCAGGGTGAGGTGCGGTACTTCAGAATTCCAGTCCCCTGTGGTAGCTCTGGAGAGCCGATCAAAATCCCAGTGTGTAGGTAGTGTTTCCAGACTACAGGCGTTATGGGCAATCTGATTGATCTAGCAGGCAACAACCTCCAACTTAAAAAAAGAAAGAAAGAGTAAAGAAAGAAAAGCAGAATAGAATAGAAAACATCAAAGTGCATCCCAGGCAGAGTGGAAATTGGTCAGTAAAATACCTTTCACTGGCTGGGGAAATGGCTCAGCTGGTAAAATGTTTGCCGTGCCAGTGTAGGAACCTGAGCTCGGATCCTAGCACCTAAAAGTCCTGCATGGCGCAGCAAGTGTTGAACTGCAGCCCTGGGGCGGCAGAAAGCAGATCCCTGAGCTCACCAGTCAGGCAGGCTGGGTTGTCGGCAAGCTCTGTGCTCAGTGAGAGGCTTTGTCTCAAAAGGCCAGATGGAAACTGACAACTGAGGAGCACACTCAGCTACTGACTTCTGCACTCCCATGCACACATGCATATGTACATGTGCACACACACATACACACACGCATACAACTGTAAATAGGAATTTTAAAAAGGTCTTTCAGTTTTCCAGATGTGGAGGTTTCTGTACCAGTTAGGAAGAATAGCGTATGTAGTGTTTGGATTGGCCACAACATTGGGAATTTCTTGTCACAATCACCTACATTTTGATTTTAGGAACCCCGAGATTCAGTGAGGCAAAGTTACCCAACTTGTGGGATTGGCCCTGGGCCTGGTTTCTCGGCCAGACCTCATTCCTCCAGCTGCCTTTGCCATTAGATCCCTTTCCGGGTGGGGATGGGATGGGGGGTTGGTATGTGGTTCCACAACCAAAGCTCTGGGAACCGTATAAATCCCTCAGTCCCTGAGCCTCGATGTACTCATCTGTCAAATGGCCAGTGCTCACCCATTGGAGCTGCTGTAAAGATACGGAAACACACAAAAGCTGGCATCTCTGTCCTGTGCCTGAGGGACAGTTGTAACATCTGGCTATCTTGCTGTTCTATTGCAAGGAAGTATGTGAGGTAGTAGTAGCTAATGTCCCCTCGAAGAGAAAATATGATCCTTCCTCTCCGTCCCCTAGAAGCTACAAGCTTGAGGTCCAGGGCCTCCCATAGTGTCCCACAAAGACAACCTGACAGCAATAGAGTCCCATGATTCAGATGACCCATCAAGGGGGACTTGAGCCCACACCTCCTGGTATGAGACATATTTGCTGTCATATGGGCCTGGGGTGATTCGGGCCGCCCTCTCCTGGGTCAAGGAACTCCCCAGAGCCAATCACTTTCCCCCTCTATTTAGGTGAGGAGAGTGGTAACGTAGCCAGGAAGGGACAGTTATGAAGAGTGGCAAGCACCCAGGTCCCCCTGGACCTGAGGTCCTCTGATTTCCTCTGAGCCTGTTTATCCTTACCCTCTGGTCTTCCAGCGCTTTGAACCCCTGAGCTGGAATAACCGGCGCCTCCCTTTTCAGAACAGATAATACAGAACAAAACAGGGTGTAAATGTTTGCTTTCTTTCATTCGCTCTACAAATATTTGGTGCTGAATAAGCTCTGGCCATTGCAGAACCCTCACAATGATACTGAGTCGTGATTTACCTGAGCTTGAAACAATGAGCCTCTGGGTGCTGCTGGCTTCTGCTTTCACCAGCCATCCTGCAAGTGTTTGTTGAATTTGCCCGGTAGGTGCGAGGAGGGAGATGGGCGAGAGGGTATTTGTGGGCCTGCATGCCAGGCCCCTCTTGGGGCATGGGAATGGATCATGTGTTCACTCTAGAAGAGCTAGGGCTCCTGAGAGCAGGCTTTGAGGAGGATGGGCGTCATCAGCTGTACTTAGGATTTCTGCAGGTGCTGAGGGATTAGCCACCAGGCAGGTGGGCCCCTGAAGGCCCTCTGCTTAGCTCTGCCATTCCCACATGTTCAGACATCCAGATGGCAGAAAGGACAAAACTAAGGCTTGAAAAAGCATTGAGGAGCCACCTGGCCCTCTGCTGCCTGAGGCAGATCTGAGGATTCTCGGACCTCCTGCACCGGCAGAGGCCAGTCAGGGAAATCAACTCAGAACTACAGCTTCTAAGCCCAGACTTGATCAAGCCCCCAGTGGAAAGAGGGGTTCTTTGGAGTTCTCTGGAATCCCACACATCAGAAGATCTTGAGAAGGATGTTCTAGAATATTCTTTCTCTTTAGACTTGCCCCTGCCACTTCCATCTTGCTTCACATTGGGTTCCTGAGGAGAAATCCTTTGTCCATTGCCAGTCTCCGTGGACAGACATGCAAGTGGCTGGGAGCCTCTCTGGGGCTTGTGTTTTGTCTCCCAAGGAAGAAGATGGAGCTTGGAAGGGAGAGATGTTGAGAAGGAGCCAAAGGCTGTTGAGTAGACTATCCAGCCTGCAGCCTGTGGCGGCTCACACGCCTGACTGTGCACTATACATGTGTGCCTCTTCTTGACCATGCCCTCAGCACTGCAGAGTTGTAGGGGTCAGGATAGAGACAGCAGAGGCCTGGGGGTGGTGCCACACACCCCCTCTTCCCATACCGTGCCGCCTCCTTCCACTTTGAACACTTTAATGGAGGGCTATTTGGATGCAGGCAAAGATATGAGTTTAACTAATAAGAGGGATCAAAATGTCAAGGGAAATTTGGGAATAATGAAAAGGGGATCATATATATATATATATGGTGATATATATATATATATATGGTGTGACCCATAGGAAAGGTATCACTGGACAGGGAGGACTCTGACAGCAAGAGAGGCTGGAGTCTTTTGAGTCCAAATGTCCTTGCTCCCTCTTCTTCTGTCTTCAGGGTGACGAGCTCTGTGTTTGCTGTAGGGAGCATATAGAGGAAATGTCACCACTCTCCTAGCCCATCCACCTCTAGAAGGTTCAGGAAGTGCTGAAAACAAAAACAAAAACAAGCCTAAGATCATTCATCATAAACCATTCAGATGGCCCTCCTCTTGACCCAAGGATTCCCTGTGGCATCCCCAATGCACTGGGGATGTGGCCCTTGAGTACTCTAACCCACAGTGCTCTGCACGGTCACCCCGTTGTCCAGGGGTTCTCCACTGTTATATGATAGACATCTGCTAGCCTCTAAGCCCCTCCTACCTACCAGTCCTCGGCTGGAGGGCAGGAGAACCACTAAGACGGAGGTGTCTCCCCCNCAAAGCTGTCTTCCTCGGAACAGTGTTACAGGGATGAGGAGTCAGCCGCTCAGAGGGCTGCCACAGGTGGAGAATGGTTTTGGAAAAGACTGAGGTGAATGGAGCCTCAGCACTTCCTGCAGCCGGGGCCTGGCAGCCTGCGCAGTCTTGGCCCTAAGGAGCCAATGTTTCTGTTGGAGACTGCAGGAGACAAAGCAGAGAGTCAAGGACAGCTGAGGAGAGGGATAGACCATTACCACAAAGTGGCCTGGAAGCCCGGCAGAGCTGGGCAGGGTCTGAAACTCCCACACCAAACCTATTCTGCCAGCCTCTGGCTTTTAGTGAGCGGTGGCAGGGAGCAGAGCTGGAAACCAGGGCATCTGCCTTCTACAGCCAGACTTAGCCCTGGATAGAAAGAGTGGGTGCGGGAGGCAGGGCAGGGGAGGGAAAGACCTTCTCCCATTCAGATTTGGGGCCTGTTGTAATTCTTGGGCCTTCAGAGCCAACTGCCAAGATCCTGTCGGTACCTGCCCAGCCCCGTGCCAGTCCCAGCCCTGTGCCTGTCCCAGCCCCGAGGACTCTTCTGTTTGCATTGTTTCCTGCACCCCACACCCAAGCCCGAGAATAAAGATAGCCAGCCCTGCCCACCCTGCCTGCCCTCCCCACCCAGTGACTCAGGCTGGGCGCCTGGTGGCAGCCGCTCTGCTCTCTGGCCTGCTCAGTTGCCCGCATCTGCTCTCGATTTGGTGTCCGTGTCTCCGTGACCTCAATGGGGGTGATTCCCCCACACTGGATTAAAAAGAAATGGTACCTTTCTCCCCCTCTGTGGTATACAGATTATTATAGTGTCCGCCTGCTTTGGGGGTGTGAGAAGGAACGTGAACTTGGACAAGGCCAGTTTAATTGTGATGTACAGCTGCCTGAGGTCCCCTGTCCACTCTGGCCAGTCCTGAGCCAAACCAGTTTTCTCTGGCCAGGCTGGGCCTGGTTTCCACATGGGTTCCTGTCAGGAAGTTCCTCCGCCCAGTGTGTACTGTTAAATGGGACCCTTTTCATTCCTTTTCCTCTTATAAAACCTTCCTTTCAGGTCACCTGACAGGAGAGTGGGGATGTGGCAGAGGGTAGGGGGGTGGCAGTAGGCTCTAGTCCCAAAAGGAAAGTGGTTGGCAGGAGCCTGGCCTGGGTCAAATACCTAGGGCCCTAGTCCGAGGACAATGCCTAGAGCCACTTCCTCCTCTGCAGAGTGTGCCAGCTAACCCCCCAAATCATCTAGTGCCACCTCCCCTCTCTTCCCCACAGGAGGGGTAGGGTCATGGGAAGAACGGCCCATCTTAAAATACTTCTACCACACAGTCCCCACAGAGGACGAAATTCTTTCTTCCTCTCTTCAGTCTTGTTTGCCTGTCTCGGGCCCCCACACTGATGGGCCCAGCTCTTTCCAGCTGTGCCCTTGGCTCAGCTCCACCAGGATGGGCCAACCTTCCTCCTCCTCTTCCCTCTGCTGCCTCTGATCCTGGACCAGCAAGCTGACTCCACCCACCCCCACCAGCCACACCGTATATTCACTGTGGCTTGGATTGTTCACTGCTGTAAGCCTGGCAATGCCTGGCACACAGGGCATGTGCTGAGTGATTGGGAAGGTGTGTCTCTTTTCTGCCTTTGTGATGTGACTTTGATGTCCCTTGAGTCACCCGGGATTCTCTTTCTACTACACAGGAGCACTGATGCATGGGGTTAGTTACTTTGGCTCCGCAGGCCTCTGTTTTCTTGCCTGTGTAATCGCCTCATAATTCCAGGACTCTCCAGGCTTCATCTAAAGGTCACTCACAGAAGGCTGGGGGAGCCTGGGGTATCTCTGTCCTCTGTTCCTGTTGCAGATGCTGTACCTGATTCTCTCGTCATTTCCAGCTACTCAGACTCAGGCCTTGTTTGTCGTTGTTTCAGAGAGGTTTGTTCAAGCATATTAGCAAACCTGTAATAAAGTCACATCAGAGCAGGAACATTTGTTGGCTTTATATAATTTCTCACAAAAGTTTGAATTTAAAATCTCATTGCAAATCTTGGATGAACTTGTAGCTGGGAGGGTGGGTGGCAGAGTCTCCCCCCGTTTGAAGTTTTATTTCATTTTTATTTCCACATATGATTGTACATAGTTATGGGCTGTGGTGTCATGCTTCAACCCATGCATGCCCTGGGGGATGATCATATCAGATGTTTCGAATGTCCATCGTCAACATTTATCATTTTTATGCGGAGACACTGAAAACCATGTCTTGTTGTTTTGGCGTACACAGAATAACACTGTTGACTAGTCATGCTGTGGATCATGCTCTTTCTGACCCATGCCCTTGGGACAGTGGTACCCTACATCCTGCTGATGTCAAGGTCAGGTCAGAGTTTTCCTTGGGACCCCACTTTCAGTGTGTTAACCGTCTTGCACTATGCACTCTGGTAAAAGTAGAGTTCAAGATGATGTACACAGAGCACAGAGCCTTGTCCCCAACAGCACAGGATACAATGAAATGACTGGCTTCCTGGTACTTCCACTGACCACAAACGGGGACCCTCACCGCTTCTGGCTGTGTGCCTCCTATGGCTAGGCTGCTCTCAGTCCGGAAAAGACAGGGCAGCAAGGTGACAGACAGGTCTTGGGCACCACTGTAGGGAGTGTCCCCGAGCTGGTGGCATCCTACTGCTGTCCTGATGAGAGCCAGTAGAAGAAAGAACAGATCAAAAGGCAGTGGTAGCTCCCGGGGCCTGCACAAGGCTGGGAGGTGAGGCAACAAGGAAGGGAAGGGCATTTTCTGATGGAGGCAGGGGAGAGTTGGGCAAGGCCAGAGGAGTGCCACCCACAGAGACACCTGGATAGGGCCCAGCCTGCTGGCAATGGAACAGTGTGGGCATGGATTTAGTCAGGCAGCAGAAACGCATGGGCCCCATCTCTAGCTTCTGTGGATATTCTAAATGAAACACACATATCCAAAGCTTAAGAGCTAAGATGTACACATAAGAGGAAACAGGCAACATTTGTCTTTCTGAGTCTGGGATACCTCACTCATGATGATATTTTCCACTTCCTTCCATTTACCTCCAAATTTCATAATTTCATTTTACTTCATAGCCAAGTAACATCCTATAGTGTAAATGTACCCACATGGACACCTAGGCTGTTTCCAGTTTCTGGCTGTTATGACTAGGACAGCAATGAACATGGATGCGCAGGTTTCTCTGTGGTAGGGTGTAGATCTCTTTGGGTATATCCAAGAGTGGTTTAGCTGACTTTGGTGGTAAATATATTCCTGCCTTTTTGAGGAACCTCCACACTGATGCCATAGTGGCTGGAATATTCCCTTTCCCCCACATCCTGGCCAGCGTGTGCATCATTTGTCTTATTAATCTTGGCTGTTCTGACTGGGGTAAGTTGAAATCTCAAAGTAGTTTTTTTTTTCAAAGTAGTTTTAATTTGAATTTCCATGATGGCTAAAGATGTTGAGCTCTTTAAGTGTTTCTCAGTCATTTGTGTTTCATCTTTTTGAGACCTTTCTGTTTCTAGACTCCATTTTAAAAATTGGATTATTTGTTTTCTATATGTTCTGGTTTTTATTTACTTTTTAGTTCTTTGGATATCCTAGATATTAACACTCTGTCAGAAGTATCATCAGTGAAGGTTTCCCCCATTCTGTAGGCTACCTCTTTGTCCAAATGATGGTGTCCTTTGCTGTACAGAAGTTATTTAGCTTTATGAGGTCCTATTTAGTTTGGTATTAGTATCTGTGCTACTGGGGTCTTGTTCAGAAAGTCCTTTCTTGTATCTACGAGTTCAAGCCTATTACCTACTTTCTCTTCTGTAAGATTCAGAGTATCTAGTCTTAAGATCATTGATCCATTTGGAGCTGAGTTTGTACAGGGTGATACATATATTCCTATTGTCATTGTGGCCTAGTATGACCAGTACCATTTGTTGAAGATCTTCTGTGTATATTTTTGGCTTATTTGTGGAAAATTGGGTATCCACAGGTGTGTGAGGTATGTCTTGCTCTTCAGTTCTATTCCATCGCTCAATCTAAAATGTTAATCTCCTCTTTATAAAAACAAAATACTCTACCGCTGCATCTGTTTGCATTGGACCACATACCTGGGTACCAAACTAAGCTAATACAGAAAACGGACCACTGCAGACCTTGATGTGCAAAGCAGTAGGACCAGCAGGTCATCTGTTGGCCCCTAGTCAGTTCAGCCACACTGGGAATGGACTTTCAAGGTAGAACCTAACTCCTTTGTGTACTCAAGGAAGCTGGCCATTCTTTCCACACACATGCTGGCAGAGAACTGAGCTGGGTTTTAAACCTGACCCCTGACTTTCAGTGACTGCTCTTCCTGTCTCCCACATGGCTGAAGGAAGCAAACCCTTCTTCATCAAACGTGTAACCATGCCCAGATGCCAACCTGCATCCTTGCCCTTTATCCTCCTAGAAACAGGAGGGAGGCTCTACATTGACTCTGCCTCTGCGTAGAATGAAGAATTTGAGCCTTCTTATGGTTGCCAACTTCTTGGATTAATACCCAGGTTCTGCCAGCATCTATAATTTTGTAGCTGCTTCATTTATGCTTGTGTTCCCACACTTTCACCTCTTTCTCTGCATTAAATAAGACATGTGAAGTCATTTTTTCTTTAAATCAAAGCACAATTATGATTCTTAGTCTTGTTTGTAACACATCACCCCCACTCCCCAAGAGTTTGTCAGCACCCCATCAGTAGATATGTGCATGAGATGTGCTATTGGCCAGGGATTGATCTAAAGAGACAGGATGAGGTGGGCTATAGGAAGATGCTGGCCTTTAGAGGCAGGACCACAAACCAGGGGTGGTGGGGCATAGGCTCCAGAGATGTCCTGTGGAAGTTGTAAGTGTCCTGGAGATGTGTGGCATAGGTACCAGAAGATGGTAACCAGCTAGTAGGTGAAGGAGGGAACCAATATTACATGCTGGAGACAAGAGTCCTCTAACAGGCCTGCTCACACAGGAAGAGGCTGTGGACTTGTGGACAGAGAGTACAGCAAACTTTACCCTGAGATAACCCCAGAGAAGGAAATGGGTTGGGAGATGTCCAGTCCTACTCTCTGACCAGCCCTGATATCAAACACACTGTCAGGTAGAATCACTTCTCCAGGAGCCATGGGGCAGCACCATACTGTGTGGCAGAGGAGGTCACAGGCCCCCATGGATACCTCTGTGACCTCAGAAGGCATCAAACCGTACCAGGACATGAGTCCAGGCGCTTCCAGGTTTTCTGCCCCCCAGACCGTCCATTTCTGAGCTTCCCAGGCAGTGGCAGATACTAGTCCCCTTGGTATTCTTGTCAGCTGACTTTTCAGTGTCTCCTAAGAACCCCCAGACACCTGTGTGCCGTAAAAAGTCACTACCTATGAGTTTTAGAACTTGAAAGTTTGGAAAGCACAGCTTCATGCCTGTATTCTCCAAGTTGCGCGAGTCATGTCTCTGTGGCAGGCGTGAGCAGAGGACAGCACAAAGTCCACACTGCGACCTGGCAGTGCTCAGCTGGAATCTCAGTACTTTGTGGGCAGAGGTAGGACAATCAAGAGTTCAAGGCTATCCTCCACTACAAGTTCAAGCATAGCCTGAGAACTACATGAGACCTTGTCTCAANAAAAAAAAAAAACCAAGCAAATAACAAATAATAACAAAAATCTCAAACCGGCTGAGCAACAACAAAAGCAGGGGCCAAAATACTCAGAATTAAACAGAGTTACTTAGGCTTGCTTGGGGGTAGGGTATGTAATTCAGACAGGGATCTGAAATTCGGATGTTCATTCAGTTCTTAGTAGCCAATGAAGGCTATAATATTATAATATGGCTGCCAGATGTTGCTTCAGATTCACATCCCTGATGTCCATGCACAGCTGGCCAGCCCTGTGATGAGCTTGTGAACTCACTGTGAGGAGAGTGAGGGAAGCCTGTCCCTCAGGGGAGACTAAGTACTGCTTCCTACCACGAAAGCACAGTGAGGCCTCTTCCAAACTGAAAGACATGCCTAGTGCTTAGGCACGGGGAATGTGTGGGGAGAATGTCACTTAAAGCTGAAGTACTAGATGTCACTGCAGGGGCCAGCCACTCTGTCTTCTTCTGCTCCCTCTCCCAGAGGGGCCTGCCATGACTCTGACCCAGCTTCTCTGTCTGACCTCATATGTGGCCAGTGATGTGACTGGTGGGTCCAGGACCGAATGTTTCTGTGGCCTTCTACAGAGGCAAGCCATGGATCTGATGAATTCTCATGTTTGACTCTGAGATCAATCCAGGAATCCTGGGCTAACTAGAGTGCCATGTTCAGATCTCTCCTGGTGGGTATTCCCAGTGGCCAGAAGGCAGACTGGGTAGCCTCGTCAGGCTGCTAGAGATTGGGTTGGGTGGAGCTCAAAAAGGCGCCCTCCAGTTACCTCATCTGGATGAAGCCAGTCCTGCTTCTCCTTCCCAAGGGATTGGGCCACCTTCTCGGCTTCTTGACTAGGTTGCTCAAATTCCCAAGATAATTACCCAACCTGGTGTTGACATTGACTTGGAAAGACCTACTTAAGAGGACGGCATTGCCAGAGATCAATATCACAACTGTCACCATCCTTATTAAGGAACACTTATGCTCATATCACATGCTAGGGACCGGGAAAGTTCTCAGAGGCACACCAGAGTCCCTCAGGATTGCTGCTGCGAAGGTCCTCACCTTCCTCTGCATGAGCTCCAAAAGGTCAAAGTATAATACCGAATCTGGTAACCCCACAGCCCCAGAGAGCACCTGTGGACCCCATCCAGTCCCAGCTTCCGCCATCCCTGTGTGAGTCATGTTGTCACCCTGTCTTTCTCTCCTGTAGTCCCTCCTCATTCGCTCCCCCTTCTCCATATTTCAGCTTCATTCACCTCCCTCCTCTCTCCCATCTCCATCACATGCGGTCTTCCCATATTCTGCCCCTCTGTGTCCTCTCGGGAGCAGACGGGACTGCCCCGCTCATGGCTAGGGTGGAGAGGGTCCAGAGTTGAGCAATATGGGTGACAGAAGTTCTTTGGCATCAAATGGGGCAGGTAGGAATTCAAAAAGCCCACTGTGTTTCACGGAACTAGAGTCATGTGACCCTTAAAGGCCAAGAAGGTGGATGGTGTGGATGAGAAGGTAGAAACTGTCTTGGGTGATCAACTGTCACAGCCTGTCCTGATGAAGGAGATTCATGGAGTGTGGGGCATTCGATGTACAAGCCAGGAGAGTCCTTGAAACATGGAAGCTTGATCTCACCTCTGTATTTAACCACAGAAAAGGAGAAGAGGTTGCTTAATGGTGAGGGTGCTGTCTTTAGAGACCTTTCTGGGGCACTTGCAGGCAGAGGCCTCAATTTCTCCCACCTCTTGTTGGCTGGGCATACTCTTTCAATAAAGAGCTGAGCAGGGCAGACAGCAAGGCCCAGGGGGAAGGGGTATGCTGGGCCAGCACAAGCATCCTGGAGACCATGGGGAGAGCATGGTGTACTCTCTGCTTTAACCAGATAGATGTGTCCTGTCTTCCTCTGAACCTCCACATCTTCAACTGTGAAAGGTTTCACCCCACCCTAATACCCCCAGGCCACCTGATATTTGCAGTCAGCATCCTCAGTTCTCCCAGAAATCCCTGCTCTCCTCTGTGGAGCTCCTGGGATGTCTCAGGCCTTGACCTGCTGCAGCAACCTTAGTTCTTGCAGCTTCATCCTTGGTGAAGGAAAATGGAAATGAAGACCACCATCCCATAGTACACACAAGAGGACTGAGATAATAAAGACAAAAGAGCCAGATCACTACCTGGCACATAGTAGGTGCACAAGACACTATGGTCTGTACCCTCCCAGGGAGTCCAGCCCCTTCCGCCATGTCCCCTCACACCTCAGACTCCAAATGCAATAATTCTGAGGTTTTGCCTTCTGCAGTGTGAGTCACCCAGGGTCAGCCACTGTCTTGAAATATTAAATAGAAACATCCAGAAATGAATAATTCATACATTTTCAGTAACTTTTATTACAATGTATTGTTACAATTATTCACTTGTATTGTTATTGCTCATCCCTTGCTTGACTAGCTTCAAAGCTGAACTCTAATACAGGCCCATGCACATAGGAGAAACTGAGCAAGCATGGGTGCGCCTCCCACAGTCCTGGCATCCTGGGTAGGTCTGGGCTGTGTTGAGGAACAAGGTGGAATGTTCCACAGCGGCTGCTTTGTAATTACCACCGTATTGAAGCCTTGTTGGGCTCCAAAAACTTCCAAAGAAATCCCTTCTCTACTGATTTACAAGGTGCTGAGTGGGACAATTAGACTCTTGATTTTTTGTTTTGTTTTTAGAGATTTAGCCCATGTTTCATAAATTCTCTGGTTTAGCATGCCCCTTTCTTTTCACATGTCAGCAGATGGATGGTGTGTGTCGGGCTCAGCCTTCTTGGAAGGATAAAACCTATGCCGCACCTCCTATTTCCTCATTACCTATCCTTCCCAGGTCTTGCCTCCTCGCTGCAGCAGAGGTGAGACTGACTACTTCAGGGAGAACTGCCAAATGTGTTCAGCTACTCAGTTCCCAGACACGGGTACCAGCTAAGGAGGAGCCACAGATCCTGGCCTGGAACAGCCTGTGTCCTGTCTTGAGGCAGACAGAGAGAAGTCACTGTGAGCCCATGCTTTTGACAGAGGGAAGGGCAGGAAGCTGAAGGATAGGCAGCTAGTTCCACCAGGCTTCCTGGTGGCAGCGGTACATAGGGAAGTGTTAGGAGTGAGCAAGGGTTAGGCATAGGAGTTGAACGGGGACTGCCTTTTGACGGACAGGACAGTAAGTGATGCTAAAGTAGGAAAACCTGGGTCTGTTAGTGATCCGTGGAAACGTCAGCAAGTGGAGCATGGGATGTTCTGGGAGCCAGGTGCTCAGGAGAGAAGGACAGGTAATGTTTGACACCCAACCCGGCAGCAAAGGGCAGGTAAATTGGGCAGCAAAAGCGTGGTTGACAGAAGTGAGGGTGACTGTCCCCAGTCATGTCCATGTACAGTCCACTCCCTTTGCCTTTTCTTTGAAGAACTGGAGTATGTTTGTTTGTTCCTGACCCCCTCCTCCTCCCCTCTGTTTTCTCCTCTGGCAAAGACTCTCCAGAAAAGCTAAAAATTCATTTCATCCAACCCAAATCAGTGGGCAGACGAGCTGGCGCTTTATTCCCCTGGGATAAAACGGTCTTGTGGGAGAGGATGGGCTCTGTACTAATTGCATGTGTGGTCACCTCCACCCACCCGGCCAGAACTGAGTCTGAGCTGCCTCTGTTCAGAAGGCGTCATACAACACAGCCCTCCTCCCAGATTCCCCTGTGTCCATCAGTCTAGAAAATAGTCTCCCACCGGCTTATGAATGAGCTAGAGACCCAACGGGAAGGGTCACATACTCCTGCGTTTTGTCTTTAGGAAAAAGGCCTAGGCTGGGAGGTGTGTCCAGGGATGGGGCAGGTGGCTGTACAAGGTGCTGGACCAGGGCTCTTTCAGGAGCTGCAGCAGCCCCACCCCACCCGCACC